>VWZD01008215.1:610801-692536 GCA_013396695.1 Sakesphorus luctuosus
CGGCCCCGGCCCCGCCGCGTCCACCTCTCTGATCATAAAGGGGCAGAAGGGAAGGGCGCCTCACGCACGGCTGCCCGTGCAGCGCAGTGTCACCAGCATCTTAGTCTGCCTAAACCACTAGAAAATAGATCACCCGCCTCTGCCTTGGACCTAGCACAAACAAATCACTTTCACTCATCTCTGCCACCACAAGACCCTTCAGCCAGTAAAAGTTGTGGGTTTTTTCTCAAGTACCTTGTCGCAGAAACCTTTCTTCACTCTGGTGACTAGACATGACAGTGTCTTCACCTCTGTCATATAAACGCCACCACTGCATTTTATTTCTCCAGCTCTTCTCCACGTATCTATAAGCACCCATTCTCAGCCCTTGCCAGCTGTCAGGTACAAAACACAGGCTTTTTCTTACTTCAGAGAAATCAAATTATAAGCAATTGTTTTCCAGTATCGGGACAGACGTTTACAAGTGCACCCGGATCTGTTTAGCCAGCTGCCTGTACAAACAAGTGTAACAAGTCACAGGTAATTGTTTACACACAGTGTTTATTGCAAATTACTGTCACTTCCTCAGGATGTTTGCATGTTGTATAACAAAGCTCCAGTGGATTGTTTTCTAGTAAGGGTATACACTGGTGATGTGCTTTCCTAAGTGCTGGGCTTGTCCCATCAGCTAAGGAAACTGAAGGTTTGTGTTTAAAAGATTAATTATTTCACAAATTAACTTCCATAGGCAGCAGCAGTGTTTTCCATAGGGTAAACGAGAGATTACTTACAGGTGCTCAAGCATCCATGAGGCTTATAACAACAAAATAATGCTCTTTATTATTAAATAAAGTCTGCTTTGTAGTCTTTTTAACTCAAGGGCTCTAAAACCTGTGAGACAGAAAATAACTGTACTCATTTACCAGACAGGGGCAGGACAGGACAGAGGTGACGGAAAGACACATCAGTGTAGAATAGTGTTGTTGAAGTCCAACACTGAGAGTCATAAATACTGAAATCCAAGGATATGAGGAAAGCAATTGGGTTGTGTTTGGATTTTACCTGTTCTTTGTTTTGGTTCTTCACCTGACTCATCCCTTTTTCTCTCCCTCCCCCTTCCCACTCCATCTGCTTAAACTCTCTTTGTATTTCTGCCCAAAACACTGTACTGTACTGAACATCCATGTACTGACTAAGAAGAAAAAGGAAAACAAGTTATTTTCAGGTTTATGTTCCTCTAAAGGAAAAGAATTCCCAAAGCAAGATTCCAGGCAGATCTAGATTTATTTCATAATGGTAAGCTAGAAGCTCTAATTAAAAATGTTTAAAATGCATTTCAGAATAAGCATGATATTTTCAGGGGACAGAGGGAAAAGATGATGTGTTTCTGGGCAACTAAGTGTGCACTGGTGTTCTAAGAGCCTCTTGAATCCTGTGAAATACTCCAACATCTTGAGGACTATTACTTTTTTACTGTTTTAGAAAACAGTAAAGAGCAAACTACAGGGAATAATAACAATTAAAAAGTTATACTGATGTACCTTAAAACCCACATGCACCAACAGTGCAGCCCCTGGGGAGCTCAGCATCCATGCAATGGTGTGCTCATATGGCAACAAGCAAAGCACACCAGATTCATACGAATCTACTCGCTCCATGGAAATGTTTCTTCAGAATAACTTAATCAAGTCTAAATTAAAGTGTTACCTATCTACATAATGCCTTTCATTCCATAAAACCTTGAAACATGCACAGAATTAAACTCCATCTCTGGGGGAGAGACCAACCATCCACCTACCAATTTACAGCAACTTAACAAAAGCAGGAAGGGAGGATATATTACAGGCAAATACAGGATTCACTGCAGGAGGAGTGTAATTCTCAGTCCTTTTAGTTTCTCTCTGTTATCATTTCCCATTTGTGACAGAGGTAATAAAACTTCCTTCCTCCAACCTTTATTTAATTAAAGTGTAAGGTCTTTGGGGCAGTGAGCTTTACTGTGTGTATATATACAGCACCCAGCATGAAGGGGTCATGAGTTAATCTCAGGCCTTTAAATA
The DNA here is from genome assembly GCA_013396695.1 of Sakesphorus luctuosus. NCBI lineage: Eukaryota > Metazoa > Chordata > Aves > Passeriformes > Thamnophilidae > Sakesphorus > Sakesphorus luctuosus. The sequence goes on from VWZD01008215.1 coordinate 612,841, forward strand.
CTACTCTAAATACAAAGCATTAGCAATAATAAGAATAGGATATAATTTTCATTTAGAATAGATGAGACCTCTGTTTTCGGTGTGTTGTCACAAAGAACAAATCACATGCATCTCAGGGAATAATTTAATTAAGGGTGAAGGAAAAGTATTTCATACTAGAGACTTGCACCTTGACTGTCCCAGTTGTTTACACCTAAGGACACTGCTACCCACTGTTACAGTGTTTACTCAAAACTCTTATTTGCCATAATCTTACAAAATAATGCCCCAAATCCCACACGCCAGATCATCAGTAAGAGTAGGGGTATAGTTTATTCTCAGACAGTTCATGTGATTACTCTGATAACATACCCAAATTAACCTTGTGCATGTGCAATAAACTGCAATTAGCAATCTGCAGACAAATGACAAGTTCCTTCTTTTCCTGTAATATGCAGCAATACACAAGCCAGATTTCCTACTGAATCCCATATTAACCTACATTCGGTGGCAGTGAAATCTCAGAGCACCGTGTCAGAATTTATCATCTTTCAATGATGTTAGCTCCACCTCTTGACAGTTCTAGACAGGATGTTTATAAACAACTCATCCAGAATCTAACAATTGCAGCTGAAAGTGTTTATTTTTTTCACCAGTTGTTCCAGCCACTTTGGATGCTTTTACTAAGGGATGGGCAGAGCTCTCAAAACAGTGTGGTTGTGTTAATAAATGACAAGAAGAGATGGAGTAGTGAGTGGCTTTGTGAAGCATCTCTGAGCTGGTAGGAGGCTCAGGGGTAGGGAAGCTGCAGAAGTGCCTCTTTCCCTTGTGATAAGAAGTGTCACATCAAAAAATACAAACAGGGAGATCATGTTGATGACTTTCCCCACATGTGCTTTCATCCCCATAATTCAACACCTCTTCCTGTTACAGAATTCATTTGCAAAATATTTTTTTAAAAACAAAGATCTTCTGGGACAACTTGTGAAAAGCAATTTTGCCACAACCCAGAAAAAGTCTCACACCTTTAACAGTCACCATCAGCCTCTGAAAATGTTGATAAAGTACTGTAAACCTAAACCAGCTCCTCATGTCTTTACTAAAGTGTTTGCTTCCAGTATGATAAAACAAAAGAGATTTTTGTAATAGACATCACATACTCACTTTCTTCATATGCCTTTGCTGTTGGTGTTACATGAGCCATTAGTGTGTGCCTGTGCATAGGGGATGAACGGCCTTATAAGAATGCAGTTTTATTTAACATGAGCGATGGAGGGCCAATCAAAAGCATAAAGATGCCTTTGTAATAAATCAAAACTAACCAGCCACATCCACCTGCCCCCTTTAAAAACTCTCCACCTGGTTTGTGAGTGGCCTCCTTCATTTACTAAAACATTCTGCCTCTCGCTCATGAACCAGGGTTATCTCACAGTGCATCTCAATTAAGTGGCATTTAACAACCCTGCCAACCAGAGTTCGAAATGCAAATGCCTTCTGCCTCGCCTTTCTCGCACGCTGCTGTTTGCAGTGCAGCCCTCCCGGCCGCTCCCACTGGAGCTCCTCTCGCACGGCTGCGGGATTGCAGCTCTTTGTTACCAGGCCCCGGGGCCAGCACTGCGCCTGCCATGCAGCACCGGCGTCTCCAGTCTGCAAGGCACCCATCACACTTGTGGGCACTGCCTGTTAAACTGTGGCTAGAATAAAAAAAAAATAAAAAAAAAAAAAAGATTTATATCTGTATGTTTAGACTGAGCTAGATAACTCATAGATCTCTTAGGTAGCTCATAACCTTGAGTCTTTTTTAATCAGTTTTAATCTCTGAAATAGTAAATTATAATTAAAATTTAATTTTAACCTCTCAAATAGTTAATTATAATTATGGTCATAAAACATGTACAACCTTTGCTTCCTCTCTCCTCCATCCTTCACCTCCTACTACTCAATGCTGCTACAAGGAGGAGAAAATAATTGTCCCATTAATGGTAATTGTTTATAAACTCCTTTGCACAGAGACTATGTTTATATACAATGCCTAGGCAAAATCTAGGCACAAATGCAATGCTCATAATAAACGAGTGAATAATACATCCCTGACCATAAACTCAGTGCTCTCCAACAAAAGAATATCTAATTCCTGCCAGAGAATTGCCTTGTAGGTTGAAGTTCAGCATATAAATACACATGGGAAAAGATTAGATTTTAATTGATAAATATTAATCATCATTCACTGCTGTCTCTGCAGGAAGCCCAGTGTTAAAACATCTAGTTAATATACGCTATAATGGATAACCTTGAGGCAGAAGCTCTTGCATCTGTCTCTATCCAAGAAAAAATGTCAACATCAGCCTTTGTTGTAGAAAAATACCCTGACATCTGAATGGAATTGCTGCTGCTGGAAAATCAACTGTCTCCAGTGCAATCCTTCCTAGCCTGAGTCCAGTGCCTAACCTAGAGCCGAGGCCAAATTAAAAATCTTTATCTGTGCAAACCTGTGCTTACTAATGTGTGAAATCTGGTCTGGGTCAGAATGCTGTGTTTGTGGTGCGTCTCCTCTCTGAACAAACACATTTCTCATGTGATGCTCTCACTGCAACCACAAAGCATTAGCACTCACAAGAGCATCATTGAAGATACTCGGGCTGTTCATTGAGAACAAAGCCATTAATGATTAATACCATGGTAGGAGAAAATGCAGCAGTATTTCTTGGCAGCTGAAATGTGGCAAACTCTGTCCTACGTGCTAAAGATTCATGACTAACTTTAACTCTTCTACATAAGACGGTTCTTGTTAGCTCTGTGGGAAGAAGAATTAAACAAATCCCCTACATTAAAGTGGAGGAGATTTACACATGTAAAACTGGTTATATACAATACATCTCTCTCTGACTGACCCAGCAGATGCAGAGATGCATTTATGTATCACAGGCATTACTGTCCCAGCAGATGCTGGAAAGTTGTCACTGACACAGACTCTTACTGTCCCCACAGATCTGTATTTTGGGAGGAATTTTCGTACCACAGAGACTACTGTCCCTACAGAGCCACATCTGCTGGCCGAGTTATTGTTTGACATACTCTTTTGCCTCCAGCAGATGTGAGAGACTGTCAGGATGGCAGGCATTTCTGTCACAGCAAATCTCCATCTACAGGGAATTAAACTTAAAAATACTGTACTTTCTGAGCCCTTAATGTGGACAATACCGACAGGGAGGAAGTAACATAAACCAATGAAAATATAACATTGGGCACGTAGAACAGCACCATTAACTCTGCCTAAATATGGCTGTGTTTGGGGATGTGTCAGGAGGAGAAAAAGAATTACTTGCTCCCTCCTCCCATTCTGCCTTTAACAACTATTAATTCACAGAAACACTTGAAGGAAAAAGTGTCTGATAGCACTTTCATATAAGAGATTCAAGAAAGCAGAAGTCCCTCATGACTACAAAGCTGACAAGCTTAATGCCCTGATATAGTGACCAAGCATATGTGCTAGGTCACTGCCAGCTTGCTTTTGAACAGAAAAAAATCAGAATTTCCAGTCTATTATCACCAGAAGATTTGACCCCCAATGCTAGATGCCTGAGAGCAGAAATAAAGGGCAGAGATTTGCTTTTAACCCCTTTAATGTGGGCCTTCATATTTTGAGATTCTGCATCATCTCCTCAGACTCAGGGTCCAAAAGCAGCAGCAGTCACGGGGAGTTTCACTCCTGTGCAGCCAAGCAGCAACTTTCAAGACATGAAGAAGAAAATCTTGGTCTTGTGCTAAGACATGACTATGGCTAGACTTTTCCTCTGGAGTGAACTCAGCCTAAGGCCCATACTAGTGCATGTACTTACATATAAATAATATGTATGGTGTGTGAGCCTGGACTTGAGAGCTGACTTGGGCCTTCTTTTGCCTGACTAGATGTATCCTTTATGATTTGGTACCAAAGAGAAAAAACCTCCCCTGGTAATTCTGCAGCAATGTAAACCCTACTTGAAGATACACCATCTAACTTTGGAATTCCCCTGTGGGGAGGCTGGGCATTTATCTTTATCTGAAGCATCAAGAGCTGTCCATTGGCAAAGGCAGGACACACAAATTCCCAAAGTAATAATCTGATACAGCACAGCAAAACCTATATCCTTGGAGCAGATTGTGGGAAAGCATCAAGATTTTGGTTGCTCTGCCAAAGCAAACAAGATGTTTCAAGCCCCATCATCTGCTCTGCAGTTCACACCCTTCCAGTGCTCTCTTTTTCACATGCCATGCCACACTGGTTAGTGGCAATGCTGTTGTCATGTGTGACTCATTCCATTTTACTGGAAATTAGAAAACCACATGCTGCACTAAAGAACTGCTTATTTGTGTAGTCACATCATCCCAGAGAGCCCTCCTCCTGCCATTATTTGTATGCAGATTATTTTAGAATTTTGGAAATACAGCTCTACCAAGGTTCATCCAGAGGACAGATTAATCAATAGCACATTGCTCTTCATAATTTCCAGTGCCACCCTGGAAATGCAAATGGTATTTCAGAGCAGCATATCTTCGTCATTACAGGATGTGTGGGAAGCAAAACAGAACAGATAGCTGTGCGATTGGAGGTGCGCGAGCAGAAGAGTCTGTCATGTATTTATTGCAGCTTTAGGCAGGTGAGTGCCTTTATAAAGCCTCCTCAAATATTTCCTGAAGATCACAATGCTACATTTACTGTAGTGATTAATGCTCACTATGAGTGAGATGAACTGTCATGTTCAGGACAATAAAAAAATGCAAAGAGATGTCAACAGTGCATTCTTTCTGTGAATTAAGAATTATCAGATAAAAACTTTAATGCTTTTAACCAACATTTTATGGTCACAACAAATCAGGCTGCCTATCTTTGAGTTCTGAAGCACAGGCCTGGAATTATGTGTGATTCAAAGAACAGTTTCCTGTATTATGAGTCCTTCTTTTCTTTATAATTAGTGTTACTAAAGCAGGAGGACTAGGATCAAAAGTTAGATTTGATTGTGTGCTGACAGGCAAAGGCTGACCCCTACAAATTCCTAAACTAAGAGATTGCATTACCCTCTACAGATAAATCCATTCTTATCTTTAGATGAAGAAACTGTTAAGAAGATTCAGGCACCAGACATTTATGAAGAAAGAAAATAGAAATGTGAGCCATTCTTTTTTAACGGTTAGCATAGCTTAAACATTCCTGAAAATATTTACTGTCATAACAGACTAGACCTGGTGAGATGTTCTTATTTAAGATTGGGTCTTCGACGTTCTTAGCAACCCTGTTCACTTCAGCTGGATCAAATGGCTGCCACCAGAAGCAGAATTTATCAACTGAGAGGAAAAGACACAAAGTAGCTAAGGACCATTTCAAAAAAGACGTTTGCTTTCAATGTTACTGACTACCCCTCAGGACCCAAATTAGAGTTCTGTTATATTTTAAAGCATTGCTTTCAAGCTTGCTGGAAGTGTCAGACAATTTGAATAGATCTCCATTTTAATTTCCAATCTAGCAATATGGAACAGCTGCCATAACTTTGTGCAACGTGGCAAATTCGACATCTTCATTCCTCAAATGACAATCATTGAGAAAGGACTCTGAAAAAAGCATAATATGCTTCCATTTTTACTGCCTCTGAGCAACCTCCAGTCAAAACTGTACTTTAGATAAAGAACCCAAACCCTCAATTGTACTTTTAACTTGCACTGTCTACCTTGGGAAGCAAAGGTGTTGGGTGAAAGTTGATGGGATTTCTAGACCTGTTTCTCCTACTTCCAGCCAGTGAGCTGGAGGTTTGTTCATATCCTTCTGACTTATGTATCATGATCACTGTTAAAGGCTCCCAGTCAGGACTTCCCCCATGGCTGTCCTTGGAAGATGTAATGGAATAAAGCCCAGCTCAGCCTCACCAAATCTGCCTTGTGAAAGTGTTCCAGCTCCTACAACTCGGGCAGCTGGAGGGAGAGTGTGAACTGACGTGTGTCACCCTCATGCTTCCTAACAGAAAGAAAATGTTGAAAGGAAGATGGAAATAACAATTATTATGGTCTTCATTTTTGATTTTCAGACCATGTTAACTCAAGAGGGAAAACTGAAACCAGAAGAAAAGCACTTTGGGAATCAGATGAAGATCCTTAGCACTGTGCCCCACTCGGAGACTGCCTAAACTAGGACAAAGGCAGGTCAGCCACATTCAAGGAAATTTGTGTGTATGAGATATGGTACATCTCTAAGCACAATCCCACGCTACATAAAGTTTGAGAACTCTTTAGAGTTTGTAGCATGGACGTGTTGGTCTGGTTCCAGGAACAATGTCCCATCTAGCTCACATTTTGTATTCATTCATAGAATGTACATTGGGTGCACTTAGATAAAACTATCTCCCACTCAAAACTCAAAGGAGTTTTGAGACCTATCACCATACATCATGATGCCATCAATGCACCAAGTAAGAAGAAACAGAAAGATCCAGCAGACAACCTGTTGCTCTAGGATGGACTGGTTTTTTCTATAAATATAAATCACTATTTAAAAGTCTCTGGAATGTCTGATTTCAATTGCTAAATCAATATCTCTGTTCTCGTTTCTGTGGCGTTTCTCCACTACCGAGTTTGTGGTTTCTTGCCTTCCACATGATACAACCAGATTTCCTCCCTTCAATAGTCTATATTTCTTATGAAACTCAACCTCCAAACATGAAACCAACTCTCACTAATCTGTTTTCTCTTATCAGTATAATCACAGGTACATTTACATATTAGGGAAGACACACATGTGGATCTCTTACTTGAGTTTGCCTCTAGCGATTGCCATTTGAATCACAGAAAGCAGAACAGAAATACTAAGGCCAGCACTTTCCAAATGGACTCCAACTTTGAATGGCTTATTTGATATCATTTACAGTCAATAAGAATTATTTTTTTTCGCAAAATCAGATCTTATTGCACCTTCTACTGCAGTCAACTTAGATCCCAAGGGAACAGGCCAAGAACAATAGAAAACACAGAAAGGCAAATAGGGCACGTTAACTACATTTCACCTCTGTCCTGCACAAAGTGGTTGGAGATGGCTGCCTGGGATTGGAAGCAGGCTGCTAGCTTGTTGATCACCTCCAATTCCTATTTCTATCATGTTGCATTTTCTTTCATTAATGGAGACTGTAAGTATTACTTTGAGACAAAAGAAAATATGTAAAGAAGTAAATATAAATCAAGCTGCAGTAAAGCAGAACCAGAATGCATTCACCACTGAAGATGGAAGTTTGGAATTTTGGCCATCAGCATGCCTAAGGCTTCTTCCACATGCAGGAGGACCACAGCTCCCTGAGCTGAGTGGAAATCTGTTCAGCCTGACTCAGGCACAGATGTCCTCTGCACAGCTCCTCTGGGCTACCCCAATTCTGCATCTGGGAAGGGCCAACTACTATTCCACTCCTACACTTACTACAATTCCTGCCAGTGTAACTTGTGGACAGTGGTGGCACAAACACATTAACTTCACCTGGCAATGAGTGATTCTCTTTCAGCCTGAGTGCCTGCCAAGAGGAGCCTAATCTGCTAGAGAAATTATAAGCCTTACTTTGCACTGAAACCCCTGCAGAAACAGCCCTCCCCCACTTCCTTCTCTGCTAGCTTGCTCTAACAGCAGGCAGACATAAGTGAAAGGAAAAACAATGAGAAAGGAAACTTGGGAGGGACAGGTTAGAAGCAGAAGGAAGAAGCAAAAGGTCTGACTCTGCAGACAGTATTCATGATGAAAAGCATTTGCACAAATAACCTAATTGCATTCCGTGGGACTGCCGGGCTCAGTAAAAGTGTTGCAAGTGCAAGCAACAATTGCAGAGGCAGGAAACAAGTAGGAAAAGAAAGAAAAAGGATGCCCACATGAATCAGACACCTGCACAGAGGAGAGCAGTCTCACACAGCCCAGGAAAAACAAATCAACCAAAACACTAACTGCCTTTGAGTTACTGCAGAAGTATTTATAGCGCCTTTCCCGACCTCTGCCTTGCTTCCTGGCAGGCAACACCACAGAAAGAATCTTTACCACTGGCATCCCCTTCTTCTGCCAAACAAAAAAGCAATCCCTTCCCAAAAGCCCAGCAAAGACAGTAAGAAAGACCAGATGGGCTGCGAGGGCAGTTTGGTCTTCACCTGGGGAGGGATGAGTGTCACCCCAGGCACACACTCACAGGAGGAGCAGTAAATACCCCCACAGGAGGGAGAGTGGGTGTGACCAACGGGGGGAACAGCATGGATTTTGCACAGCTTGCTGTCAACAAGGAATAACAAGGAGCCAAGGAGGTGATGGTTTCCAACAAAACCCTTGGCCTCTTCCAAAGGGTCACTTCTTTCCCTTCCTTACAAAGCAAGATGAGACACTAAAGAGAATCAGATGTCCAGTAACTGTGTTGCTCCTTTTCCAGTGAGCTCTTTCAGGAATTCTCAAAACAGCTTCTATGACAGAGCAATTCTAAGTTTATAATTCTAGGTTTATAAATCATTAAAATAATGCATTTATTTATCAAAAGCTTTCCTCCTAAAATGAAACACTAGAGAGCAATCGAATCATTCCAATGAATACATGCATTTGAATTCTCGGGGCTCACACTAATTGGCACTTTTCAAAATGTTTCCAGTTAGGTTTGTCCAGAAGCGTGAAAAAGAAAATCAAAATATGCCTTTCTGAGATGGACTGATGTTTGTGAAACAAAACTATCAAATCAGGGAAACCAGGGACTGAATTCAAAGCAATGATAGTTTGAGATCATACATTAAAGATGACAGGATCTTTCTAAATCACCTCAAATATGAAACACTTGCAGTAAGAACTCACAAACTTATCTGAAAAACACACACCACCACCTACTGGCAATTATTCATATATGTTATTTGCATACTGATAGGTGGTAATATGTGCACATTTGACTTGCATGAGCTTTACTAGAACAAAGGTCATTCTTCATCTTTACAATTACTAGACTTGTATTTGAAGAAAAATATATTAATGTGGATGTAGTGGCCACAATGTGTGACTAGTTTTCTTCTTTTCAATAAGAACTTAAGGCAGAATAGTGGTTTATTTAAATACTTCCCACTGAAGGTTGTTGCTTTTGCCAGTAATGTAAGATTGCGGGTTTTTTTGCTCATCCATAAGCTGGTAACATGGTACCACCAGGTTTACAAACCTTGCCATTTCATACCCACTGCCCTGGAAATGGGGCATAAATTACAATGGTGGAGTGGGATGAGGAAGGAGAATTGCTGCAAATGCTGCTCCTGGGTATGACCTCTCTTCTGCCCCAAGCACACAGAAGCCTGGGAAAAGGAGGGCCAGGGAAAGATCACACTCTGGAACATCTTTTCCTCAAGTAATTCCTTGCCTTTTGCTGCAGTTCTCACCTTCTGGCCCTACGGTTCACAGTGATGCCACAGAAACATCTTGGAGGTAAAAGTGCTGTCATGTATATGCCAGAAAGTTGTGTTAGTTAAAGAGCTTCGTATGAACACCACACACATCATCCTTGCTGAGTTTGGGTGACGTTCCTTAACCTGCATGTTCTCAATGCAGACCTTTGCCTACTGGCAAAAATGTGATTGCTGATGTGGTGCTGGTATGGACCATGCCGCATTTTGGACTGTACATGACTTACATCATTCAAACACAAGTCGATCCTAGTCCTGTGTGAACAGGATGTGCAGCATGACTGAGGCCTCACCTCACCACAAAGGATATGTGCCAGGAAAGCCAGGACTGACACTACTGAGTCACTCTCCGACCTGCAGTGCACTCGACCTCAGTCCTGGTGCTGTCATTTCTGCAGTGAGATCACCTTCCAGAGAGGATTTTGGGACATGGCTGGCAATGTCAGAAAGGTTGGCTGGTCCTGATCTAAAGGCTCACTGAAGGCCAAAGACTGAGATTGTGAAGAATTGCCCCTGCAGTTCCACGGGACCTGCCCACATGACACTCAGCAACAGGACAAGCTGATTGCCAGGTATTGTAGCCCTGCAGAAAACTACCTTTCCAGTGCCTTATAAATAAAATGTTGTATCCAAGAATGGCATTTTATGTATATAAATAAATCAATATTTTAAAACTAATAAACTTCCATAGATGTATAATTAATAGCATTTATACTTTAATTAGATTTTTTAACCTGAGTTGATTTTCTAAATATTTTTTTTTTGTTAGTTGAATCTTAATTATACACAAGGTTTCCTGCTGGCAAGTATCAGACTAGCTCAAGACAGGCCTTCAGATATGATATGCTAATGCCTGACACTCAGGAACAGACACTTTTCATTTTCTTCAATATGTGCATTGCAAGTAGTATTTTAATTGGGCTCCCAATTCAGAAGGCTGAAATGAGCTCGTGAGTCATTTTTACAAGTTGACTCACATGCTGCAAAACTGAAGATTCTGGTGAGGGGAAAAAGAAAAAGCAGAGCGTGGATTTGTGGATTTCTGCACATCCCTGTCACTGGGGAAAAGGGTAAGTCTGTCCTTTGCACCAGCTGCAGTGGCACAGTGGGTTCAGCAAGTGCATTGCTCAGATGAGGCTTTTTCGTCTGTAACTGTTGAAGAAAGGATGCTCTTAGAAGGCTTTTGTTTCATGAAAGCTGTGATTAAGAGATTATATCAAGTATTATAATTTTGAGATTCTTTTCCCTTTGGAAAAGGGACCAGTCCCAGCATCACAGGATGCCTCGTTTCAGTGTATTTCAGTGATTGCATTTCAGCAGTTCCATTTCAAAACTGGGCAACATAGTGACAATAGGGAGAGGGCACCTCCTGTCCCTTAGATGCCAGTCCTGCAGACTTAAATGGGAGACAGAGTCAGATTAAATTCTTTTCTCCCTGCACATCACCAGTGAGGAAACACCCCACAGCTCCCACTATACCCATATGAAACTCCTGTGGTTATTCTACTGTATTGTCTGCATTGCTTGTGCAACCTCAGAGCATCAAACCACTTGCATGGACTCAAGAGATGGGAATTCAGTTAAAACAAAGCAAGTGGGATAAAATCTCTCCATGTTTTTGCTGTGTTAGCGTCAAACAGTGGTAAACTCCATATTTATTTACTGAAGCAAGTCAGTGTAAACCGCAATACACAGAAACTGCAGGTATGCCAAGGAAAAGGCTTTTTTGACCTGTCACTTTTCCTGGTAGAACCACACTTTAACATTTTTCTTTCCATATCCTTAGAGCAATCCATAAAATACACAAATGAAAGGCAAATTCAGAGAAGGCAGAAAATGCCAGGGTGTTTTTCATTCTCCTGAGGACAAATGCCAGAGCCCTTCTGGGACATTCAGAACATCTAGTCACTGTATCTTATTCAAGGGAAAAGCCATCTGTCAACAAACTAATCACTGGACAGATTCAGAGACAAGTGAAAATAAAAAGCCAATACAAACGTGCAGATGAGGTTCCAGTCAGCAACTAGCCACAGAAAACAAACAAATCCCATCCACAAAGCCTGGCATTTGGGTCCAGCCATTTTTCACTGGAGTCGAAAGTGGGGAGGGAATAATGCAAAGTGATCTTCAAACAGGAACTTTCAAGTCAATCAATATGACTATGGAAAGATGGGCATGAACCAAACATGGATCCATATCCTATCTGCATGGGCCAGTAACAGCAGCAGAATGGAGCACAAACATAACAACTGAGCATCCTACCACATGTTATTAACAGTATTAAAAGCCCTACTATTTAATATTTAAACATTCAATAATACTGAACAATCTGAGTCTAAGATCCTGGCTGAACGCAGACTTCATTTTTGATTAGAAACACACTACACCAAGGGAAGGGCTCCAAGTGACTAATGTTCATAGTGGCCAGGATTCTATCACCAGTGAAAAGTGAAGCATCTGCCCCATGTGTGGGCCCAACTCTCATATTTTTTTCATGAATGTCTTTCTATGAAACTGGACTTGATGATATGTGGACTGAGATCTTTGCCAGTCTTCCTCTTGAAAAATGAAAGCCCTCTCCCGAGTCACCACAAGTACACTTTCCTCAAGCACAAAGCCACGAAGGAGAACAACCTGCAAAGGAGTTCCTCGATGTTAAGGCAGTAATGTTCCTCTATTTTCTAAACTTCACTTCAAGATGTGCACACATATGGCAAAAGGACATCAATTGTTTTGATTCTGCACCAAATTTGTTTTCATATTGGTGAAAAAATTGAACAGCAGAGAGAAATCGGGGTATTTCAGAACATTAGCATGCTCCATAATTGAGTTAGACTTCAGTTTCAGCAACATGAAACATGAAAGAAGTTCAGCTTAGCACTAGCTGAAATCAACCTGAAGGAGTCAGAACTTCTGAGAGCTAAAATCATAATTGCTTCCTTAAAGGCATCACTTGAATAAAATTAAATGCATTTCTCCAAAAGCCTCACTAGCATAGCAACTGATTGGCCCTTGAGGTTTCCTATAGATACTTGTCATTCAGCATGAAATCAGGTCAGCAGCTAAAATTAAACACCCACCTCTCCCCTGCACTGCATGTGGAGTCATTGCTTTTAGTATTGCTCAGCCTCTGCCTCCCCAAATGGGTTCATTCTTACCACAAGCTTAAAGGCTGTCTTATCAAGGAGCACTGATGGATACAGTCATTCCTGTTTTGAGATGAAACTGTTGGGAATCGGCCCTGCAGTCCCTTTGACTCCATCTGCATTGATTAGTTCTCGGGCAGCCTGCCAAGGCAGTGTGCTGCCTCTTACCCTCGCCACTGTTAATCTGCCTCAGCGAGGCCTGCAAGCCCTATATAAACTGCAATTTCTCTTCATTAGTGTGATTCTGCCTGCATGAATCTGATAACATATGGGATATTATCATAAACCAGCCTATTTCACCAATTCATTTTCTCCTTTATGAAGATTATGAATGTACTGCAAGTGCATAGGCAGGATAAAACAGAGGAGCCTACTGTACAGTTTAGCTTTGATTTAGTTTCTAAAATGCAGATAGCCTTCCTTTTAAGTTCACATTCCCAGTAATCCTGTGTTAATATATTATAAAAACTGCTGACTCCTTGACTTTCTCTAGTTCATTATGGGCTGATCCACACTCCGTGTCCCTTGCCTGGACTGAGACTTTAACGATGCACAGAGCTAGCAGATGCCACACAATGGAAAAAATGGGAGGTACAGTAACTGTTTAGTCAACCCTAATCACTGCCACAGTCTGACTAAGCATGAACATGAAACATGATCGCAGTTTGACTGTGGATTATGTAATTCCAAACATATGCTTTCTGCCCCCTCGCTTCCTGCCTGCTGGAGATAACGCAGCTCTGTCGGAACGGGCAGTTGTGCACAGCTCAATGAGTGCTTTGTCTGGGAAACCACACGGATGCAGGTAGATGCCTACCTACCTCTGAGATTTATTAATTAGCACGTGCCCCCATTTAACGAAGTCTGCATGCCCTCTGCTGGTATGTGCATGCATCCCTGAGAACATCAACATTCCTAAATGGAATAGTCTTACATACAGAGCTGCTGTTGCTCCTTGGGCAATGTGTGTGCCTGTCCTGGCGTGCTCCACATGCAATATAGAATAAAATGAAATTAAGACTCCCATTTATACTAAACATTACAGCTGTTTCATTCTTAAAACAGTTACACTGGTTTTATGCCTCTGTTTTGAGGGCATTATCTGCTAAAAGGTAACAATTATAATTGCACAGTGTGCCACCTTCAGAGGAGATTTTGTATGCACTGATCCCTTAAGGACTTTGGGTAATGGGATGTTGCAGAGGACAGAGAACACAGAAGCCTGCAGCAACCACAGACTTGTTCTGACCTGCTCCCAAGAAAAAAAACCAATTCAGCTTTCCAGGATTAATCCATTATAAAAAGCTACACTAACTCCTGGCTAATCTGTATCAATTACTGAGTACAGACATATGCAGTAAAGGTCATTTGAACAAGCGGTTCACTCCTTAAATTGCTTCCACTGCCAAACTGAGTCAAGATGGCTACAGATAACCAAGGGATCATTAGCTCAACTCATCTGACAACTTTTCCTGCAGACCCTTCTAACTGTATATACTGCCAAACAATAGAAACAGCAGACCCTCAAAGAATATGGGAGGCTTGTTGGAACAAGGAAACAAGCACAAACCACAGGATGGCCAGGGTGAAAGTGGCATCAAATGAAGATGAATATGCCCATATACTACCAGCTAGTGCCAGTGCCCAGAAAGGAGCTGATAGTTCCCTTCAGTTAGACAGTTCCAGGAAGAAAGGGGACATGCCCTAGTACCACTCATACATGCTAGTAGAGCAGAAGAAAAAAACCCCATCCCTCTGTGCCCTAGATCATGAAAAATCCTGTGGAAAAAAAAACAACTTGAGAAAATAATATTTTCTTGCCTCACTAATGGCATTTAAAACAATAACAACAACAAAAAAGGAAACAGCTGAGTGTGTGGCTGACTTCCTGCCTTGGGAAGTGTGTCGGTGTACACTGATCTGTTCTTGGCAGTGCCCAGCAGCTCTGGCACAGGTAGCACTGTAAGAGGGTATCAAAGGGTTAACCACTGCATATCAAAGAGAAGGTGCAGGCATGAAGGTAATTGAAAACTGGTTGGCCCAGGGCATATTAAAATCTGTGTAAATTTTAAATGCTGCTCATTTACAAGACTCAACTCTGAGCGTGGTAAAGTGACCTGTGCCAGGGAGGTTTAGCTGCACGAGAAAGTTATTGCTTAGATGCATATCAAGGACTCCTATCTATTCTTTTCTTTCCTTTTCAATTGAGCAGAAGCTATTGCACCAGCATGTGAGTACAAACCAGAACCTAACTGCTGCAGAAGGCAGAAATGTCAAACAGGCTGTCAGGAACAGGAATCAGTCATATTCAGTCCTGCTCAGATGAAATGGTAGCACAAAAAATGACCTATAGTGGCATCTTCTCTTTTTGTGATTCCACTTTATTATTAAACTCCATTCTCACTGTGATCTCATCCAGACTAGAAGAGGTCACAACCAAACATGGAAGCAAGCACAGCATTAACCCCAATTTCATGCCCAATGTACTGCTATCTCAGCTCTGTTAAAGGATTGTGATCCTCCTGAGAAAGGAAGGGAGCCAAGAGACAGGTGTAGGCAGATATTTTCAAAAAGTGCTAAAAAGCCCAAGTTTCAAATCAGAACCTGGCTGGAAAGGAGCAGGGAGGCTCATTAATCCACAGGTACTAATGGATCTTGAAACATGACCCATTTTGTCAGGGTATAGAAACCTGTGAGAGCAATAAGGGACCCTGTAAAGTGTTGTTGCAGGTACAAGAAGCTGTATGTGCAGGTGAGCAGGAGACGCAGCCAGGCCAAATTTCCTGCCATACTCACATATATGTTATTTTTCCAAATCCAGACGTGAGCTTATTAATTTCTATTTCAAGGATGCCCACATTGTACCAGGCACATTCTCAGCAGCAAGTACCTGTCCCTATATGCTCAAATTACCTTCCTATATCTACACCTGCTGGCTGGTGATGTCTCAGTCCGAGCTGTGTTACCACCAGTGCTAGCAGCTCCCCCAGTCACTCCACACTAATTACTCTTAGTATAAAATTCATGGGAAGATGTGACAATTCAGCCTGACTTTATATATAAAAAGCATTTATATAAAAGCTGTTGTCCTCCATCAGAACCAAGATGCTGGTCCAGGCAGACCTGCAGCCTGTCTCAGTACAGCAGTGCTGGTAGAGCAGGAGCAGTTGGCTCTGAGTAGCTGCAGCCTTTGCCTTTCTCTCCATGCTGCCTGCAAGCAGAGGTGCTTGCCCTGCTGAAAGGTGCCTTGCCCACTGGGTGTTTGCAGCATACCTGACCGCATTTCTGAACCAAACAGGTTAGCTGCTGGAGCCAGGCATTAATTTTTCCATCTGACCAAGATTAAAATCTTGTTAGGTGCATTTCCTCCCACCATCCTGGAAGCTGAGAGGAAAGGAAGAAGGCAGCTTTAGAAGAATAAGCTGAGGTAGTAAATATCAGAAATATTATTACAACTTCCAGCCTGTGAGGACATTAACAAAGGTCTTCAAAGAATAAGATCCTGAGGTGCAGTTGTGTGGGAGACTGAGGAGGATGGTAGTGGGAACCCAACAAACCTTTCTAGTTTATGGGCTACCTTAGCTCCTAATGCTCTACTCCGCTTAGTAATGGGTGAAAAGCAAGATCTTGGCCCATTGAAATAAGCATGTTTCAGTTTTAAAGCAGGAAGGTATTTATCACTTTTCTGGATCCAGTTAATGACTGGGTATTCCACTCTTAAGATTAGTGTTTATAAGATTACCTGCCAGGTCTATCTTCATTTCTCCTACATGTCCTGATCAAGCAAAAAGAGTTACATAAGACTGGATTTTATTCTCTTAGTCAAAACAAGTATAGAAAAAAGTTCTTCATTTCCTGTGAACAGATCTGGCTCACTTAGTGTCTTCTCATGTCTTAATCCTAAGCCTACAGTGACCTTCAAGCTTGGCACTAGTTATTACATGTATCCTCACTACCAACAACCAGCAGCAACCACAGCATTCACTGCAGAATCAAAGCCAGGAAAAGGTCCCTCTCGCTGGTATTTTAAAAAAAGGAAATAGAGTATTTCAAGATTTTAAGAGCAGTTCCTGTACTCAGAGAGATCTTAAAGCTTAAGTGAACTGGGAGTACTCACTAACAGTGACCCATTGATAAACCCAGAGAATGAAGTCCTGTTTCCATCCAAACAGCAGATATAGCCTGCACAGAACAAGTTCTCCCACTTCCACCTCAATCTTATTCTGACGTCATGTCTAGAACTGAGAAAGTTGCTTAGTCTTCATGTCCATTCAATCATACTATTCTTGGAATTAGATTTGTGCCTTCAGGCCTCAACCAATTCAAGGTTCAGTTGTATGAAGCATTCATAACACGAGACAGTCCCTGCCCCAAAGAGCTCACCATATAAATGGCACTTTCTGAAAGCAAAGAGCACAAAGTCAAGCTTTGCATTTCTGTATTAGACCATCTACAGGGATACTAATTACTGCCAGGATAACTATGGTTTTATGATGTGAAAATCCTGTCTATTGGGAGTCACATCTCATATCCAGCAAAGCAGCCATCAGACGATAGTAACTATTTTTAGGCTACTTCTGACCTTTTAGAAAGTAAGGACTCTTCAAAAAGATGATTAAAATACTAGTGAATTATGCAGAGAGTTGAATAGTCTGAAGAAAACGTAACTTCATTTAGTCTTGCATAATGTCTTTGGTAACACGGTTAGATTCTTTGGGCCCACAAGAGTCAGATTTTCCACTGAAGTGTTAGGATGCAAGTTGGGCTGGTTATTGAGTAACAGAAAAGGCACACTCCTAACCTTCAAGAGAACAAAGATTAATCAACAACATTGAAGAGGATGTTGTCATGAGATCCACTCACAAGATTTGTAGGGACTCCTGCAGGGGTTGCACTCCTTAAAACTGGTTTGGAATAAAATCTGAGAGATGAGAGCACAGAGAGAAGACATTTTCAAAATAAAATGCAACACAGTTACTAATGATGGAATTAAGGAGGTTATATCATTGCAGTAGAAAAGTCTGGACTGCAGAGTTCAGTGCATGAAGCAGACCTTGTGAGATACAAAGAAATACAGAGGTGGCCGCCTGGTTCTGGGTTTGGTTTCTAAAGCACCCAACTGGCTTTCAAAGCAAGTGCTCCTCATTCTGAAAATGGCTTCTGCAATCACTGCCAGTGCACCTTTACATTGGCTTCTCATGCTTCAGGCTATTTTTGTATTAACAGGGTATAAAGGGACAGCTCTGCACCTAAAAGCAAGGGACCTCAGGGATGCACAGGTACCTGCAGTTGGCGTGGGTTCCAGGAAATCACTGACCTCACTCTACTTAACACCAAAACTTCCGCTCAATGGGAGGAGATACACAGGGTGTTTGGTGGGGTTTGCAAAGGGGTGGGCTCTGTTGCCTACATCGGCTTTGCCTGTGGTCATACCAAGGAGCTGCTTGTGACAGTTGCAGGTAAAGTAGCAAACCTTCCTAACAAAAGATGGACCAGCAAGCTTCTGACATTCCTTAACTAAAAAAGGAGCACCCTCTCCAGGCTTGTCACACACAGCAGTCTGAAGTAGGGTGGGGGCAGCTTGTCAGGTAACCTGTTCCTGAGCTGCAAAATGCCTTTCACTGTGGCTTAAAGTGCTTAACACTACCTGTGAGTTGGTACAGCACTGAGAAGGTGAAGAGCTGGGCAAGTACCTAGCCATGACCATGTCAGAAGATGCCTCCCTTACCTCCCCACAAAATCATTACCTACCTACCAGGCAAATAAAAATCCTGAATCATCTGAGGATTGAAACACCTGAGGCTTTGCTGCCAGACATCTCACAAGAAGGGATAAAGGGAACAAACAGCCGGTGTGAACCATGAGCTGAACTTAAAGGAGAAGGTGGGTGAGAGAGAACCAGGGAAATTTGGCTTGTACAGCTGATTGAAGAGCAAGTTCCTGAAGAACCAGTGGAAGTAGTCACAGACTAAAAGGCTGGAGATGGTGCTCCAGCTGCAGTAAGAGCAGGTAGGTCCAGATCTGCATATCGGGTCTGAAAGCAGCACAAGCAGATCAGCCAAAGCCTAAAGGTCCTGGTTTCCCAGCTACCCCTAATAAAAATTAACATGGCACACGAAAAGATGGTAAATGCAAGCAAGTGTTCTGTGTGGAATGTTTTACTGAGTTTTCCATGGGCCATCATGCAGTTCTTTGAGCACTTCAGGGCAGACAGAAAAAAAGATGGAAACCAAAAACCACAGGCCAAGCTGAAGGCAAAGCAGTGAGGGCTGAGCACAACAGCCTGCCAAGGGCACCCCTGAGAAGCTACAAATCACAAAAAGTGCCTGTGAAGAATTAAGACTTGCCTTTGCAGGATCCAGTGACTGGGGACACGAAGATGCACATGGAGGAAGGGAAGCAGAACCCAGGCTCTGTGCCAACCCAGATAACCAAGGGGACCAGAGGAAGGAAACCACAAAGCTCTGCAGTAAACACAAGGATTAGGAGAGGGGTAGATGAACCAGTCAGACAAAGTAACTGACCCAAAACTCTCTTCTCAAAACTCAGATAAGATTTGTGTTTTAAAAATACCCAGTGCTCTCCTCCCACTTCCTATAGAACTTTATTTTTTTTTAACACTTTCTGGTTTTGGCCGGGAACGAGAAATAAAGTGCCAGGATACTGCTAGGAAATCTGTCTGTTCTCACAGTGTTTCTGGCCCAATCAGGAGTGGGAGTGAGCTGGACTCTCAAGAGAGAGTTTGTTTCCATTTAATTGCCAGGCCAGTTTTGCAGACTTACAAGGTCAGGGGAAGGTGCCAGACTTCTGGGTGCTGCTGAAAAGAACCTTGAGCTGTTGGAAACTTGTTTCTTCTCAGCAACCAGGAGAAATGTAAACACAAAGGGAAGAGCCTTGAGGAAATAATGGTGTCACAGTAGGAAATACAGAAGATTAGAGCCTCCCATACTTTACAAACCACCTTTCTTTCTTTCCAAGGCCTGGTCTCTGTTTTATAAGAAAAGCCACATAAGCTTATTTAAAGCATAAAGGTAAGGACAATTCCTGAGCTGCACAGTACCAAACAAAGACTAAATACAAATAACTTCATTAACTGCTTAGTGTTTCATCCAGTTCTGTACTTTACGCTTAAAAAATTAAACTGGAGAAGCATTTCTAATTGTGAGTAGGCAGATGTAGGTAAATAACATCTGGTTAAAATGCCAGAAGGTGCTGGAGGGTTTGCCTGGTGAGGGGCCCTTGCTACTCACTTGCTAGAATTCCCTGGGGTAGCTGGGGGTGTTTTGGAGAGGAAAGATGTTCAGGGGCTGCTGACTGAAAGGCAGAAAAAGCCTTCCTGAGAGCACAGAAGTAAAAGCAAAGCCTTGTGGGAACCATCAGCGTAGGTGCAGCTTGGTAGAGGTTTGGCTTTTGCCCTCTCCCAGAGCAGCAGAGCTGCATCAGTGGGGTTCTGCCTTTCAGCTCAGGCAGGCACTGCTCTGGTTGTGTAACTGCTCCACAGACCAGCCCTGGCAAAAGCTTCAAGAGCTTGGAGGCAACTTTAGGTGTCACTGAGCAAACAGGCAAACGTGCTGAACCTGTCACTCAAAGGGCTTGTGGAGTCAGCACAAGAATTTGTCTGGCTTTTCTTTAGCACTTCCCTGGGGTTAAATTCTCAGCCCTTTTGAATGTATTTGTTTTATTTCAGCATACCAAAGAAACCACCCATCTAAAAACATTTGCTTTAAAAAACCCTCTACCCATTCATAATCAAAGACAAATCATATTTTGTGGAATTCTGGGGAGGGAAGAAGGAAAGATCCATATTTTAGATTTTGAAAGAAACAGTCAGCTTACCTCTAGAAATAGTTCAGGCATTTATTTTCAGATATTTTATTCTAGTGACAAGTTACTTCAGCCCAACTCCTTCTGCCAGCATCATTCACCCAGTCCAGAGGAAGCTACACCTATCCCCACTCTGTTTACATAACTGGCATGTCCAAAGCAGAAGGATTGCAGCAAGATGTCCCACACCAGGCACAGAACTAGCAAGAGACAGAAAAACAGGATATAAAAGCAGCTGCTTGACTTGAAGTAAGTGACGGCCACACATGACATACAAAAACCAATTTTTAGTAACTCCAAAATACTTCTCAGCTAAAGCAAATTCAGAATGAGCATATCTTAATGCAAGCTCACACTGAGCTTATCAAAAGACACTGGACAGGGACAGCATTTGTCTTGCCTAATATTGTTTCTAGAGCACACTTCAGAAAAACCATCACACCTCCCACCTCTGACTCCAGCAGACACAGGAATCCCTGAATCTAACTGCACCTTTCAAAGATTTTTCAAGGTTTGAAAATTCTTGTAGCAGAAGAAACTTCCTTGTAGGTACACCAAGACATAACAGATGTTCACATTTACACCTACATGCTTTTTTTTTCACATTTATTTACGAATTCTGCCCCATTTCATCCCCCAGTTAGGAGAGGCATCTAAGACCTTCTGTGGCCCAGCAAGGCTTCTCTGAAGAAATCTCCCTTCTAAAGATTTTGGCATGTCTACCAACAGCATAAATGCAAATGCAAGAAGCTGCTTTGGAGTCATCCTTGCAGGGATTCAAACCTGGCCTATTGGTCCTGGGCATCCTGCTCCAGGTGCCCCTGCCTGAGCAGAGGGGTTGGACAAAATGACATCCTGAGATCCCTTCCAATCTCAACCATTCTCTGATTCCCTGGGTGTAAGCTCAGGACTGTGGGTGCCAGCAAGAAGCAGGAATGGAGACATGCATTTTAGCCACACTGAAATTTTTTCACACACTCCTGTCCCCATTTGCCTCTGCACAATCCCAAATCGCTTTTCCCCAGTTTTCCCTGCTCTGATGACCAGTCACTTCCTTCCCTTTCCCTTTTCTATGGTGTTATCATGTAGGTGAACCCTGAAGACAACTTTGCAACAACTTCCCAAAAGTTTCAACTCAGACATGGTAAGCAAAGAAAAAACAGTAGGAATTTTGTCAGTCAAGACCTTTTGAAGATACTCATGGGAAAACTGTGAGGAAGGCAACACTGAAAAGCTTAGCAATAGACAGGCTGCTTAAACCACAGACATTCATGCACCTCTCCCAAACTTGGACTTGCTTTCCTAGCAGACATACCATACTATTTTTTGAGAATCTAGGAAAGATGTGAAGAACAAGCTCATCACAAGAGACAAGGTGCAGCCTTGACTGTGAAGCAGCTACAAGAGTTCCAGTTGCCAGCTATGCCACGGCATCTCCCCAGACCTCTTTTAAATCACACAAATTATAAACCCCCCCCCAGGTTTAATTTAAAATTAACAAATATTATACGTATGCCTGATTTACCTACAAAATGATTAGAATCAGAAAGAAAGGAAGAGTGAAGGCTGAACATTCATAAATGTTACAGGTAATGGAGTTCTGGGGAGAAGGGCAACTACTCATTGTGATATATAAAAATACATGACATCTTCGATGTTACACGCTGCCAGATAACACCAGAATCACACAACTGGCTTAATGTTAGAATTGATGTGTTCAGGCATTGTGGCTTTTAACACAGGCAGAAATGCTCAAGGTCTCAAATCAGTATAATTTTAAGTCATAAGCAGTAATTGTAAATTAACATTCTGAATGTTCTTTGCTCACCCCATAAATTCCGCAGCACTGTAATACGTTTTTCAGTGCACTAAGCATTGACATAATGATGACCCTGTGACTCAAAAATGGTGTTTATGTTTGTAGGTGCTGAACCTTAAGGAGTCTTTCAACAAAAGCTGTAAGACACACACATAATGCATCAAACAATCCACCGGGGAACTCAACAAAAGCACTGATCCTTTAGCCAGCCATGCAGCTTCAGGCTTCAGAAGATAAGTGAAAATATGCTAATTATTAAACTGCCAATTCTTCCCAATAATTTGAAATCACAGACTAAATAAACATTTTGGGATAGTTTAATAACAACTCATAAATCTATCTAGGAAAGGAAGAGTTAATGGACACAGCAGATGATGGGGTTTCCCCACCTTCCTTGAACCCAAGGGCTGGCAGGCCCTTGACAGTGGCAGCTGCTTCCCAGCTCAGCTGTCATATCCCATGTCAGGACACGAGGACTCTCTCTTGGCCTAACAGCTGTCTCCTGTAACAGACTGCCCAGTTCACTGCGTCCAAACATCCTCAGTTCTCCCTGCTCGGATCCTCTTTGCACACATTTGGGTGGCTTCTAGTCCCAGCCTGCCCTGGGGATGGAGGAAGGGTCCAGCCCCAGAATACCTCTGCTGGGGTGAGGAGCAGAATGGCTCTGGTCTGGCATTCAGGCTGGAACATAACCCTGAGTGAGCTCAGCTGGCCCCAGCGTGGAGCTTTCAGAGAGAGCAGTTATAATTTCATGACAAACTTCAAAATAAATATAGTAAACATAAAAATATAGCCTAAGTCAAAGACTCCTCTCTGAAGGATACCACAGATAACCATCTTCCTAAGCAGATTTTTACTTCCTTTAGTGGAAACACACTCTGGTGGGTAAGTGCTGAGTGTCTCTAAGTGAATTCGTATTCAAAAGTGAGGCTCTTATCTTTGCAATCTTCTCGCTGCGATAGGAGTGGGGTGAGCAGAGCCAAGGTTAGATACTGCTCAGCTCACAATAGCAGCATGTGGTGCCTTTCAGAGCATGAATGCCAGTTTTTTACTGCAGGTGCTCTTGTGGTGTGGCCACAGGAGGAAAGCGATAACTGACATCCTTTTCCATTCAATTTACAGTCAAAAGAGGGTTTGTAATTTAGCAGTTGACTGGCTGAAGCTCAGCCCATATGGTAGCTGTTGTTCAGCAAAGGGAAAAAAAAAGTACAGTACTTAAACCGGAAAGAACAGGCAGTCTGTGCATCAACTCCAAGCTTCGAGGGGGCTCTGGCCCACTTTCATTCATATTTAAATGTGCACGTTCACACTGGGGATAGGGACACCGAGCCCATTTCCTAATATTGCAAATCACTGCTTTACTTTAGGTCTTGTGTGTTATATACAAAGAGGAAAAAAAAGTGAATGCAGATTTGCATCAGTGTCCCATGAGGAATGCTGAACGTTAGAAGAAAAACCAGCTGGAAAATACATAAAGAGCACAACACAGACCACAGTCTGGTTCTTTTTTTCAGAATATTTCTCTCCCATTTGCCTTCTGATTGCAGCTCTAAGAGGCCCTGAAGTCACTGTCTACAGCACATAATTCTGAACACAAAGAAAACAAAGACAAACTGCACAGATCATTTTAAACACATCTATGAGGTGAAATGTAATTCTGACTGGAGATGTCTGGGCATTTATGAGGGAAAAAAATAACTGCTTCTGTTCTTTTAGTCTTTTTAGAAAAAGATAGGCTGTATTTCCCTAAAAAAACATTAAAAAAGAAGTTTAAAATGGCAAATGCCTCCCATGGATTCTTACAGGGAAGACAATACTTCAAACAAGAAACTGAAAGAATGATAAAAAAATGAGAACAGTGGAATGATAATTTCAGGTTAGTTTTAGCTTGGGGGGAGTACTGCAAAATAAGTGATCAATAAAGGGTGCACTGGCTGCTTGCAAACAACATGCAATTCTGCTGGTCTTTTGAATTATATTCTACAGCTATGGAGCTTCCCAAGAAACCAAGGAATAAAGGAGAATGGGCAAAGACAAAAAGCAGGAAACTGGAAGGAGGGAAAAGAAAAAACAGACAAAGCTGATCTTTCTCACACTTGGATTTCACCACTCCAGTCAATTTTTTTCATAACATTCACAGTATCACTGGGGACCTGGAACTGACACATGACTTAAAGGAGAGATGTGGTTACTAAAATTGTGATTAGCAATCACAAGTGCAGGGATTGTGAAATTATGCTTTTCCTGTGCTAATGCATCCCAGAGACAGGAGCTTCATAGAAACTGTATTTGCACATCACTGTCCACGTTGGCAGCTACTGCCAAACAGCTTCAGTGTTTGTCCATTTGCCCTTTAGTTTAGGGATAGGACACAGATCATATTAACAAGCCAAACAGGATATGTGCCACACTGAAATAAAATCAAAAACAGTGAAAAATCATTTCTGCATTCTTCCAACTAGTTCCCAAAATACCCAGTGTGTGTACCTTGCAATCAGATCTTCTCAGGAACTGTTTTCTCTTCCTCTTGGGTGTGAAAAGCCACACAAACCTAACAGGAAACTGTCTGAACATGCAGGAGAAATAGTGAAAGTGACTGTACACAAATGGCTCTCAGACACACAATGATCTGAAAACACTGCTCTGATTTGGTTGACTTTAATATCATTTTATCAGGCATTAATTAGGCATTAGATATTAATATCAATAACAGAGAAGACCCATATTGCTCAAAAGATAAAATGCACATAAGTCAACACATGGAAGGACTGACAAAGGAAAAAGGCTTTCTCTGCTTTCTCTGCTTCAACTCAGCAATAGGCTGTGGCAAAGAATACTCGGTTCTTCAGACTCCCTGCAGCTCTTGCAGCCCCTCCAACCCCCTGGATGCTGCTACGAAGGCATTTACCAGAGAAACCAATAGGTACCACTCAGAGGTATTTTGAAGGAACCATTTGCAGGCATACAATTTTGCATCCACCAAAAACCTGCTGTGTTAAATGAGAAAATTGCCTTTGTTGGTTCATACAAAACTGGCCTTTTCTGTAAATGCAGCCCATTTGCTCTGGCTAAAGTGATACATTTTGATTTTTTGCAGTGGTTCTGCAATTTAAAAGCTGGTCAGTGTGGAAAAGCGTTTCCCTTTGCTGTTGAGTTTCAGACTAATTAATAAAGCCATTTAGATCACAGAATTAAAAGAAAACACTAAAGTTACAGCTTAGGTAGCTGTTAATACTATATGAGTTGGCATAGAACAGACATGTTAGGAACATAAAATGAGGCTGTAATTATCCAGGTTTAGTACCTTTAAAAAAGTGGGTTTGAGCAACTAAAAGCTCGTTATGCATTTTACAATAATTTAACATATAAGCATTCTGTTATTCCATACTGTATTTCTGCAAGTTTATTAGCAAGGCCAGGAGTCAACATTAGTGATTTACAGTCTGTAAAAAGGATGATGTCATTGAAATGTGAAGAAGGTCAGAATCCCCAAAGAGAAATTATCTTAACAACAGAGTGAGATCATTCCATACACTTATCTGCTCCAAGGGGCAATAATCAAACAGACCTACATGTAAAGCCTAAGCTGAGCATTAGATAAAAGCTGCAGAGAGAGTACTTTCCCAACCTAATACAGCAGAGTGCTGTAGATTTTGCTCTGAGCTTCACTCATGAAAAAGCTTACTCTGCAAGGGTCCCGGTCTCCCCTCCCCTCCCTTCCCCCCCTTTTTTTTTCCTTAAAACACATAGAGAAAATGTTATAAGCATATGTGGATAGAAGACCTGGTTCTGTTTCAAATAGAAGCACTGAGATGTACATGGAACTAAATAATGGGGCTCATTTAAAAAAAAGATAGTTTGCCTTTGACCTTTCATACAAGGTTTAATATACAGCTCTCCCCTGCATTAAAATTCTACAGGCTGGTTAAGATTCCAATCTGCACAAAGAATAAAATCCCCCATAGGTCCTCAACCAGAATAAATCAGTTTAACTTCACTGACCTAAAAGAGCTACAACACTAACTAACTAATGTTAGCTACCAGACAAGAAAATGACACAAGTTTGTATCATCTGAAAAAACATCCATATTTTCATTGTTCTAAATTCTGAAACATTTTTCTGTCAATATGGGGGGGTGAAGGTTGCTGTGTTATGGTAAAAAGAAAATCTGTCTCTACAGAATAGGGAGTGGTGCTAAATCATCTGCAATAAGAATGAGTAATTCAATAAAAATTAAGTAAGTTTTTAAAAACGATGAATTTGTAACCAAGGTCTCCTCTTATTTCGAAGTGGTGAGTGTTGTTAGTTCACCTCTTTCATCTCAATTAAACATAAATTGCCAGAGTTCAGGGCTTCTAATGCCAAGGTCATGGGTTCAATCCCCTGTGCGGGCCCTTGACTTAAGAGGTGGACTCGATGATCCTTGTGGGTCCCTTCCAACTCAGAACAGTCTGTGATTCTATGACTAAAAGTCGTCCCATCTAATATGTTTAATGAAGAATTCCAGTTGTGCTCCCACATGAGCTAACCAGCTTCCTGGATGTGGGTGTTTCATTTCAACTTCTAAGAGGACATCAAACCCCATTTACATGAATATAGATCACTGCTTCCTCTGCGTGATTTAAATGCATCTTACAGCTGTGGAGAATGATTTTCTCAGTTTCAAAACATCCTTCTTAAATAAAGGAATTATTAACTTTTTCTTTTTATACACATCAGTAAGATCAAACCCACCTCTGAACCTCCATATTCTCCTGGCAGCAACCCTCAGCCTCCTTCTTTGCCCTGTACCAGAACTCCAATACTTCTGCCTGACAAACGTTTCATGCACATTCTGAGGGTACAGTCAATGCTCAGTGGCAGACAAGCCTCACACCTCTGCCCACCTGGTGCCATCACGTATCTCAGCACAGACTCCTGAGTTTGTAAAATCAGGTTTTTCCATTACTGATTAATATGTGTGTGCTGGAAGAACGACCATCGTGAGGAAAAAGAAACCTGCTGACTCCGGGTGTTCCTTCTAGAAGGACTTTTTTTTTTTAATTAAACAAGCAAACAAAACCCAAGGCTGTTTCTGTAGCAGGAATGTGAGCATGGAAACTCAGTTTCAGACTTCTTTCCTGGGGTAGTTAAATGTTTGCTCACTTTGCAGATCATCTGTGTGAGCGAAGGGGAATGATGCAGCCCCATCAGCTGATCTCAGGAATGTGATCCATTAAACCCTCCTGCCCTGAGGGACCCAGCAGAGTGTATGTATGGAAGGCTGTCTGATTTAATGCTGCACAAACCGGTAATGACTTCTGATTAGATAATATAATACATCCCTGAGCAATCAGCATAGAAAAAACACCCCAGATTTTGCCACCAGTTCCTCCACTGCTACACAACCCACAAATCATTCATTTCACTTCCTGCAAGTATGCATTCTGTTTTTTTAAACAACACTGTACAGCAAAATATGTGGTGTTCAAAAACACATTTGCCAGGCCAGAATGAAAAGAGAAAATACATTTTCTGATAACTAGATGAGCTCCTGGCTTATTCTCCCCAAATCTTATATCTCAAAAGAAACACAGCATGTTCTTTGGGAGTGTCACTGTAAGTCAGTGATGAATATCATCACCAAGAAGTTTGATACAGCAGCACCAGAAAAGGAAATACAGCATAACAGGGCAAGGTTCCATCTTTCCCTTGAAAATATACCTATAATTCCTAGTATTTGTTTAAAACCACAGAGTAAAAGGCATGAAAAATAAACAAACTCCTCTTAGTTTGCTGTAATTCCAAAAAGCAGCTTTTTAGAGTAGAACAACATAAAACCAACATAGCTCAAAGTCATGGAAAATATCTTTTGATTTTGAAATTAAAAAGTGTTGCAAAATTACAGTCTCTAAGTATCAGGAAATCATTATTTCTGCTAACCTCCTCTGTAACACCTCCATCAAACATTCCAAAATAATATTTGTTGTAGCAAAAAGGCCTTTGAACCTAGCAAATTCTTATTTTCTCTTCTATGATCTTACCTCTCATTGCACAACTCTCCAACGTAAAGTTTGCCCATTTATCCAGTAATCATCCTTTCCTCTTCAGCCCTGATAACTGCTTCATCTACAACAGCACTTATTGTCAACAAAAGCAGAGTAAAAAGCTTACTCTGACTTTTTTTGCCCTGTCGTTAGTTATTCAGGATGATTAAAGCTGATCTGGAATGATTTCAAATTGATTTTTACATCTGAAATATCAAACACAACAACTTACCATTTCTCTCCCTTTTGTTGAAGTGCTGGATAATTAGGTTATGCAAGACTTAAACATTTTATCTTTCTCTCTGAGAAAAGAACAGTCAGTTCACAGGAACTGGTGAGAGAAGGAAAGCTCCAGTTCTGTTGTGGTCTCACCTCTGGAATCCCTTGGCCAGACCCCCAGAGATTTGGCCTAAGCACTTTGATTCATGGGGCTACAAGCTGGGGGCTAAAAGAGGGCTGTATCTTCAGAAAATCTTTATAAAGTGAAATCCAAGGTCTAAAAATTAAAATAGAATGACCAATTCTTTAAACATTTACCCTGATACAAAGCAGGGGTAACCCAGCACATGCTGAGCAAGGAGGGAAGTGTCAGGACTGGCACTTCCCCCCACAACAACTCACTATTTTGTCAGATTTATTGTCAGCCTCCAGCCCTTCTGCTTTGGATCTCGCAGA
Organism: Sakesphorus luctuosus; assembly: GCA_013396695.1. Lineage (NCBI taxonomy): Eukaryota > Metazoa > Chordata > Aves > Passeriformes > Thamnophilidae > Sakesphorus > Sakesphorus luctuosus. Next base: position 641,728 of record VWZD01008215.1, read on the forward strand.
CTCAAATCAAGAATTACATCTAGAGAAAAAGGCATCTGTTCAAGGACTATTTGTTTTATGAAGTGACCAATGTTTCCAAAGGATGCAACATCTTTTCTTTTTCAGTAAGGATTTTGCAAGAAGCTTATCTGCAATGAAAAAAACACAACCACTTTATAAAAAAGTATTACAAAAGTCATTTTTACAGTTACAGTAAAAGACCACAACACAGACATTAAGAGTCTGTCCCTCAAAACCACAGGTCTTTCATTTAGTTGGTGGTTTGGGATTTTTGTTTGTTGTTTTTAAAGTAAAACACTATATTTAGGGGTTCTTGTATGCATTTGGTTTTTTCTGCCATTATGGTGAAGTTGCAAACATTTCCCTGTTTTTCTCTAATTTGGTGCCAACATCAAGCTGGAAACTTTTTTTATTTTAAAAAATGAAACCCGAGATTCTGATGAAATACAAGACCTGAGGTTTTTAGGAAAAACAAAGTATCACAAGATTTGTCATAAAAACATGCAGTTGGCAACAGTACCAGCCTTATGTACAGTAGCTTGCTATTTATAGGTGTGCTCACAAGTCTGCAGACATACTTCTGCTCTCCAGTAACAAACCCAGGAAGAAAAAAGGCTCAGCAACAATTATCACAGATACCTGTCACTTTGTAAGTCAAGAACAAAACAGAAGTGGCACAAAACCAGATCCTCATCTGGCAGAAATCAATTAGAACTCAACTGAAGTCACATAAACAACAAATTACACAAGCTAAGATTCTGGTCCTAAAACTGTGTATGCCCTAAAACAGAAGGCCAGGCTGTGTTATCCCCCCCTTCATGGAATGAGCTGCAAAAGAAATGCACATCCCTGAGGAAGAAGGGACAAGGGAGTCCCTTTCCACACCAATGCCAGTCCCACAGCTGCACTGAGGGGGTGGCTCTGGCACCCTGTTCATGATTTTCATACTCTTCAGTGATTCTGTCAACTGCTCAGGAACTTCCTTCCCTGAACAGCACCTTTGTTCCTTCCAAGCTGAGGTATAAGTTAATATCCAGCTTCAGCTCTTCTGGTCTGTTTTGATGTGGCTCCTGTCCACAGGACACACTCCTGGGTTAGCACAGCCAGTATCATGGACTGGGGAATGTGGCTCTTCTTTTGATTGTCTAAGAGTGAATCACACGCAGTATGACAATGGCCTTGCTCAAGTCCAAACTGCTAATATCAATACTAAATCTGTTTATACACCAAAGCAAGGGAACCTTAGTTACTTCACCTTTCAGACAATGTTTATAAGGTGCAGCTGTTTCCCATTTTTTTAGTTACCTATGAAGAAACAATAGTTTCATTCTTTCTGACCAGACAAATCTGTTCCCTGCAAGCTCCAGAGCAAAAGCAGAGCTCAGTTTGTCAGCCACCAACTCTCCTCTACACAGTTAGGTAACTGTGACACTGTGATGTTAATCACAGCTCTAGTATTTTCTCCTTGGCTTGGCAAATTCTGTGGATAAACTCAAATACAAGTGACAGCTATCAGCAAGCAGGATGGTTTCTGTACTTCCCTTTTCTATAGCCCAAACTCTTCCAGCCCAGGATAGTACAGGCTTCTTCACGAGCTTTGGGGTGCTCAACTGAGAGGGAACAAGAACAAAAGTATCATTAAAGAATTTCCCTTACCTACTTGAAAAAGAGTAAGCTCTCTAACTTCATTATGCCAGGCTTCCTTGAAGCCTGTGGATCTCAGAACAACATCCCTGCAAAATACACTTCCATTTACCTCCTCAGGCTCCACCAGTCCCAGCAGCAAGCAACAGAAGCCATGATTCACTGGCTGGTCCTGGTAGAAGGGGATTAAAAAGGTTTAGAGCTGCTTTCTATACAGTCAGTGAACTGGTACCCACGGAATTGCTGCTGCTGGGAAAGCACAGCTCCTTCCACCATGCTTCCTGAAATGATGAGTCTGCCACAGTCAAGGGGTTTTTACTGAAATCTACAGGACAGCAACAGAGAAACAAGCCAGAGAGGCTTGTTTCTTCATGCTATCCTTTGCAGAGGCAAGGCTACACAGAAGGGATGCTCTCACTGGTAATTACACTCTGCCTGTCAAGGCAGCCTGTCTTCTATATAGCCCACTTGCATACCATCTATTATTGAACACTTCTAGTGCACAAAGCAATCTCATTATGCAATGAAAACAGTTCCTGTAAAGGCATCTATGCAAGTGTGATGATGTTATTTTCTTCACAATATTTTTACATTTCTCTTCCAGCCTTCCCCTTTCACACCAGCTGCAGTCAAATTACTCACTGGCCTTGATGCTTACAATGTTGGATGTGATAGGAACAGACTAGACATTGTTTTAACACAGGAAGGTTAATTTAAAATAACCTTCCTAAGCTGTTCATACTGTAAGACAGCAACATTACAAGGAGAAGACAGGGATTCATAAATAGGATCAGCTTTCAGTGAACAGCCCAGTGGCAGCAGCACTTGTCATGAACATTCTGTGCTGAGTCTCCAGGGGAAGTGCAGCTTCAGCTGCCGCTTACACAGCTCCTTCTGTCACTCACTCCAGGAAGCAATGCCAGCTTCTGCTACTAAAGAGCCTTTCTCTTGATCTCCTGAAGGTAAATGCTACCATGACAAGAGATGAAAGACAGAAAATGCTCCATAGCATGCCTGCTACTGTATTTCAGCGCCAGTTTGCTCTGGATATATCTTTATCACTAAGCAAATAAATCAGCCTTTGAAATTAGGTTGATCGTTATAAATTCATCATTTAAAGGAGCCCTAGAGAGATTAAAAAAAAAAAAGGACTTACAGTCAAATACTTATATTAGAGGCAACTAGAAGCCAGTGCTTAAAGGTTTTATCACTTCTGCCATGAAAAGATTTGAGGGATTTTTGTCATGTCAGTCCCTACTCCTACATGAGTGACCTTGACTTTGCATGCTCGCCCTTGGACGAAGCAGGGGCAATATCTCAGAGTACTCAGGCGATAAGTCTAGCCAAGAAATTACACTGCCTTCAGATGCAGCAAAGGATTACGATTCCTAAAACTGTCATGGACTTTGCCAAGGCCTCTTTAAGCACAATTACATCTGCCTCTTCATCAAGATCAACCTTCTGCCAGGACGGACAGCACTTGGGCTCTACTTGCATGGTGGCCACTCCAAACTATTTTCTTGAATGCTACAATGAAAAGACTGTTGAACATTCCCTTTTTCACATGCCATAAAAACATTACTCTGAGTTAGAAAGCCAGGGATCATTTTGTACTAACCCCTCTGTTAGTCTGTTGCTTACTCCACAGCCAGCCTTTTAGATTAACACTATGGGCTTTTTCTTCTATTTTAAGCAATTTATAATCCAGAATTATTGTTTGCATGAGAATATGGCAGAGGGGACAGTGAAACACAACTCTCATGGAGTCATCTCTAACGCCCAGAAGTTTCCAAAGGCTTGTCTCTAACTCTGAGGCCTTTGCTACGGCAAAACAAATCCCAAAATATGCTGGGGTAGCAGTTTACACTGGCATAAATCATTCAGAAAGCAATGAAATAAGAGTGATTTATTCATTACCTGACAATTTATTACAGTGGAAAAGAACCATATGACAAATTCTGGAAAAAGCTCTCCCCAGATGGGAAAAAGCCAGCACTGAATGGGTGATGATGATCAGTCTCCCATTTGTAACTCCACCTGACAAGATGCAGGTTTTAGCTGTGCTCTGTGGCCACTTCACAGAATGTATCATAACAGTACTGAATTCCCCTCCTTCTCAAGGGGCAGCAAACATGTGTGAGCAGGGAGGACATGCAGGGCTTCAAAAGGTCATAGATTCTTCTGACAAAAGTTTTATTTTTGCTGTCTGGCAAAATAATTTATTGTTACCCTTTTACATCAGCAGCTTTTCTGGGGAAAAAAATGCATCCAGATATCTGACTAGAGAACAGTGAGACATGTCACTCTGTAAAGGTGAAGGACAAGGCTTTTATGCAGCCATGAAAAATGGTAACAGGAAAACAGTACTGAATTTTGTTAGGGTTTTTTTTTTTTGGTCTGAATTCCAGAATCAGCAAGTCTTTACAAAGATAAGCAGTTTCAGTAAAAAGAAGTAAGATGATAATAAAAATATTCCTCTGAAGAATCAGTGAGGTGTTACAGAGTTGAATCCTTGGTAAAATAGGAAATGAAGGAGGAGGGATGACTAAAAGGGAAGAAAGGATAAATTAACAATAAATAAATAAATAAAATAAAGCTCCTGTAGGAAAACAGCATCTGTTGAAACAGAAAAGTCTCTGCCAAACAGCCCAAACCACACTACTTCATGGTATCTATTTTTACCCCCAGTTAGTCACGGTTTGCAGGAGTTTTATAATCATGTAATGATACAGCTGTAAAAAAAAACAATGCCCCCCAAACTTCCCAGTTAATAAATACTATAAAAATAAATATTAATTTTAATCTTATCTAATTTTGAGTAGATCCAAACTAGCACAAAACAAGTCAAAAAGTACACACTCACAACAGAGGATATGACTAAGCCACGTCAAGTAGATAAGAGACCAAAATTCAGACACACTGTTAAATCAAATTAGTATTTACATGTAAATATTTTATCTTGCACGTAAACTATTTGTCTCAACACCAGTAGAATCAGCTAGGCCTACACAGGCAACTCATGTTAACACTGTATTTTCCTTCTCAGGGCTGTACTGGAGCAGCACATCAGAGACACTGCAGATTTGAGGAGTAAAACTGCAAACAGGTGAAGAACAGCAAGACATTTTACCAACATATCTACGCAGGTTTTAAGAGATTCTGCTCCAAGGAACAATTTCAAAACATTTTATGAATACCAAAGGACTATGTGCCAACACTAGAACAGGTACCAAAAAGACCTTATCTCTATTTAGGGATATACATAGGATATCCTATATATGATGCAAGGAAGAAAATCATACTCCCTTGCCTAGTTTCAACTCAGGTTTTCACAGGCAGTCTGGTATGAACAAGAATCAAACTGAATCACAAGTTATGTGAGAATTCAAACTGCATTAAAAAAATGGTGCTGACAAAATAATCCATCTCATTCACATCCTTTCCTCCACATGCTCTTCTATTTCTGCTTCCAAAGGGAACTAGGAAGAAGCACAAAAAAGTTCACACAGCATTCTGAACCAAACTGAAGTTAGAAAGAAGAAACCCTTATAGAAGAACCAAAACCTTCAGATACCCTGTCTAAAGAATTTAGGTTGATGTGATCAGGGCCAGGAGAAAACTCACCTGAGCTTCCAATCTGAGTTCTACTGCCAAGTCACACTGTGGGAGGTTTTAAGCTTCTAGTCCCATCTGTAAGTGGTACTTGTCTGGCACTAGGTTTATTTAAATAAAAAAGTGTTTCAGACAGATATATTTGAGGAAACCCTCTTTAATCAAAAGTGCTGGTTTGCTCCCAGAATTTTCAAGGACACTGTATTTACTTCCTGTGTAAAATACAAGAATAAAACCGATGTCCAGTTCCTCATTTATACTGGAGCCAGTCCCCTACCCCGGTATGTGGACACAAAGAACAAGCAAGCACTTAGCAAAGCTGAGGTTCCTTCATCCTTGTGGGTCTCAGGTAGTTGCACAACCAGGTGACTCCTTGTACACACAAAGCACTTTTTCTCAGGCATGGCAATATGCCAGGCCAGGCCTGGGTGTACGCAACTCATTAGTTTAAGGTTCCTATTTAATATCACTGCTTGAAATATCAGCTAAAGATCCCTCAAGTAGGATTAGCGAATTTTCTTGCCCACAGCTCTTTGTGAGAGGAATTACATCTAATGTAAAGCTTGTCTTGACCAACCTCTCCCCTCCTTATGGTTTTGGAAGGGCTGCTCAGGAAGGTGCCAGGTACTGTGCTGTGCTGCTCACGACCTTCCGATGGACTTATTTATTATTAGAGCTTTCTCCATAGATTTATAGCCCAACACCACACACAGAAAACCAGAGGGATCTCCCGTGCTCTCTGAGAAATGTGAAGGACAGTTATAATGGTGATTGCTTAACCAATCCCAAATTGTTAAAGGGGAGTTTCAACTCCAAACAGTGTCCATGTGGAGATCAAGAATTTTGCCAGGGGCCCTCTGCTATCACCGTAAGTATTCAATGTAATCAAGCATTCCAGAATCACTTACATACAAAGGGTAGTAGGGAGTCAAGGGATTGTATTCAGACCTAACATGTTTTAGCCCATTTAGTAAATGTTTAGTATATTTGTCTGCCTGAATACTTCATAAATATAATCTTTAAAGGAAACACTTAGACAATGAAAGCAAACAAGCCTGCTATTTAAAACAGAAGTTAAGCATTCAAAATCACTCTTCTTGTGAAACAAGTAACAGTTTTCTTTCCCTTAAGAAGCAAAACTGATATGGGTGAATTCTCCCTGCTGCATTAACTGACACAGAGAGAATAATTACTCGGGAAGACCAGGCAGGTGCTAAAGAAGTATAAGGCAATCATAAATTAAGGAAATGGTTAAATTCCTGAAAGAAAAGGACAACCCTTTGCATGGTTACCTGAAACAGAACTTTTTGCAATTAGCAAAGACTAGAGGTAGCATAAAGTAAGTTGGCACAAAACGTAAGGGCTTATTTCCAATTCATTTAACTAATATCAGAAACTCTTCAAGGACACCTACCTATTCAGACTTAACCTCCAGGAATTCTTGTTCTTCCCTTTTACAGATCTAAGCAGCCAAATGAGAAGATAATCCATGCATCATGTTTATCTATCAGGAGTTGCACCTTGTGCGTCCTTTCCAATGCAGAATATTCCATGACTTTGATTCTCTATTCAAGGTTTCCACTTTCCTTAACTAAAACTTACACCCTGTGAGCACTTTTTTCCCTGTTAGTCTTGGTCTGAATCACTTTGGAGACCTCTGCATCCTAGACACCTGCAAATAGCAAGATATTTTGTTTGGGGTTTTTTAAGAGTCCCAAACAACAGGCTGAATGGGTAGAATTTCTGGAAGAGTCTGTAAATGCTCACACAGGACTGGCAGAAGTCGCCGTGTGTCCAGTTCAGTGACAGCAGCTCCCACCTTAGGATAAACCAATGAAATTTTAATAAGATGTGTTCTAAGGAGGAAAAAAGACAAATCTTGGTTGGTTTCTTGCAGTGCTTAGTCTTCCATGTGTGCTGTTTGTGATCTTTGACTTAAAGAAGATACATTACTGCTTTAGGTTAACTGATTATATGAGGAACAGAGTAAAACACATAGTTTAGAAACTCCTAATAGGCTTTGAACTATTTGCACAAAGGTAACTATGCAAAGTACTAGTGAGAAACAAACACGTCACAGAAAAAGCCATTAAAAAACAGAGTCAAACCCATTAAGGAGCTAAATTCGGTGCATAGTTTATTTGCAACAAGCTAATCAACCAGCTCTAACTGTAACTACATGAGATAAATCAGAAAGGAACAAATTAAATTTGGAGTTCCTAATCCTTGTGACAGGAGGTTCAATAGGGCAGCAAATTTTAAAAATTGAGATCAACTGCCTGTATTTTATTTATTTATATAAATAAACTATTTTCTCTATATAAAAGTTGGAAAGGCTTGAGTTCATTAAAACATAAGCCACAGGTATAGCATGTAAGAAAAATGGTGTCAAAGAACAAAGTCCAGATGAAAGTTTGAATCTGCTGCATATAAAATAATCCACCTGCAATCAGCTGAGTCAGGAGAGAAAGGAGGCAGGCACAGCTACTTATTTCTACTGAGAGTTCTTTGCTTTTCAGCGTGTTCCACAATTTTTTCTTCTACATACAGTCCCTTCCTCTTTCTCACTGCATTCATGTACTTGCGGGCTTGGTTCTCGGAGTCTGCCTTCTCCCCAAAGTGCAAATATTCTTCCTCAGTTGTTGGTACCCAGAATGGGTCACTTGAAATGATCTATAAAGAGAAAAAAAAAAGTAAATGTTATTAGTATGTTTCAGGTAATCAACTGCTAAAGCAGAGAAATACTAAAGGAGAGCAGATGAAGTTTCTGGAAAGCCTGGAATTAGCTATTTAATTAGCAGAAAACAAGAACGAAGACACACTATGTAACACTTGTCCTAAGAAGCCCATAATAACTTTTAAAATTCAGTTGCAATTATCTGCATAGCAGTTTTGTTCACAAGCAATTTTAATTGCCATTCAGCAAACAGTGCCAAATAACATTCAGAAAATCCTCAAATTTCAGTACAGAAATCCTTATTTAGAACCTTATTGCACTACAATTTTATTGGAATTTATAAGAACTGAAGTGCTCTGGTCATTTCTGTGCCCGGTGTTCTTCAATCCCAATCCCGAGTTGGACAGATGGTTTAAAAATCACTGTTTCTGGTTCTAACAAATTTAGCAGAGCTGTTCTTGCAGCTTATGAGCCCTCATCTAGAAGAGATTTTAGATCTAACATGATCAGAGAATAATTGGGCATAATAATTGGATAATTCTCTCCAGTTCATCTTACACGTCCCCTACACTTCTAGGACTACCACAGAGAGTATTACAAAGATGTCTTTAAAGCCTTTCCTCATTTCATCCCACACAATGAGGCTACAATATTTTTCATTTCCCAAGTCTGAAGAGATATTTACCCTTTACCTTTGGACTATGCAAACATCACACAAATTCTAGGCTTAATGTTACTGACTCTCATACTACTTTCAGAAGTTTTAGTTGTACACGTAAGTGTTTTAAGACCTAAAGAAGAAGGACTCTCCCTCCACTCCAATTCTAAGATCCTAAGAATCCACTTCAGTTCTGCCCATATATATAATTGTTGCAGGCACCAGAAATTACCCAGTCATTAGGTGTGATCGTCAAGTCTTAAGCACATAGAACATGAATGTGTAACCAAATCTGGAAAACGCTCCCTAGAGAACTGTCTGGTGCCCAACCAAAATCGTCCAGGCTTCTAGTCCTGACATTTCACTTTTGTTCCCACTGGAGGACAAATAAGTGTAACAGAGTAAAAAATATGTCAATGAACAATAAGGAAGTCAGAGAAAAATAACAAGATCACCTTCCAGGAACCCTAAATATGATTGGGGAGGGATGGAACTGACCGTATTTTGTTACACAGGTTCTACTGCAAATTAAAAAAAAATATTTATTTTCCTTCACTGTAGATTTTCTCAATAGATACACTTACAGCTAACCCATTTTTACTAAAAAAATAAAGATAATACTGTATCCATTTCTTAAAATCCTCATGGAAAAAGGAGTGCAGACAAGTATTAGTTACTGCAGAAATCCTGATAGTTACAACAATAATTAAGCATATTACTCCATAATAATTACTGAAATATCAGCACTAGTTTAATAAATGACAAATAGAGTAGAAATTTCCCTAAACTACCAATTTTAGCTTAATGTTAAAAACCTTTTCTACTCTTACAAACTTTCTCTTCTGACCCATCCTTTCAATTGCCATATGATATTTCAATCCAAGCAAAATTTCCTAAAGCTTAAGTTGCACACACTAACAAGGAGAGGAATTAAAAATGATGGCTTAAGATGGACAATTTTTCTTAGAAATGTCAACAGTTGTGAAGTCCTAATTTAATACCTCATCTTAAGTAACACCTAACACAACTAAACAAATTACACTTTATGGGGAGTTAGGAGAAGGACCATGGCAGAAGGTATCTAGTTTGTGTTAGGTAACACTGTAGGTCCAATCCTGCAAAAACAGCATGTCAAGCCAAACCAACAAAACCAGGTAGAGTTTGTTACAGCTGAGCACACACACAGTGCTGTTAAATTAAGTGGATATTACTCGTGCTGAAAGTGACAGCCAATCTCAGTTATTTAGGTGGAAAATGACTATGCACAGGGTTGTCTGGCTGAAAACCAAAAGCAAGTAGAGCTCAGAAATAAACAGCACGAAACTTTGCTTTCCAAATTTTTCTATGTTTATTTTTAACATAAACCTAAGGACTGTCTAACCACAGAAGAATCTGCCTGAGTCATACCCATTCTGGTATCTTGCACAGGGCCTTATAACCAATGCTCAGAAACTCAGAGGTGGTTCCCTTACAACTTAAAACAATTAAAAAAGAAGGGTCCCCACTCTTAGAGAGTTTGAAAGTTTTATGCACTAGAAATAAAGAAAAAGGGCAGTGAGGGCTGCATGTTGACTTGAAGTGATAGTGATGCTCATCCTGAACATCTTAATGATGTAAAGCTAGCAGGGACTTCCCTGTTCATAATCTGCCTAAATAGATGAACAAACAAAAAATTTCAAAGTCCAAGAACACTTGAAGAAGAAAAGGTAATTCATGCTCAGTGGATTTACTCCACACCAGAATACCGAGGGAGGTCAGACAGCTACAAGCTATGATAACTTAAAAGACTGTTGCTATCCCCTTTGATGAAGTCTTTTTTTTCATTAGCAAGAAATGTAACACCCAGAAATTACACCCAGAGAGCAGCAGTGAAACAGCAGTTCTTGAAGAATGAATAAAACAGAGGAGTCCAAAAATATACAAAATTGAACTTACATATCTAATCTACTTGTAAATATTTAGATACTGTAGTGATGGATTCTTAGGAAAATCCCTGGCTTTGACAGACTGGCTCTTTCAATAATTGATGGAAGATTGTTCTAATGAAGTTTTGCCCTGAATTTTTCTTCCACTGATAATAATTCCTTATCCTTCAGCAGGTCTCAGAAAAGTCAGTGGAACAGGAGGCTCAATGTCTGCACTGTTTAGCAAGCAGCAAGGGGGAAACCTGCACACTCACTGCAGCACAGGGCTACAGACTCCTCAGTGAACCTTCTACTGACAGAGAGCTGCACTGAAAAGAGGCTAATTAGGTTCCAAAAACTACCTCAGGAGCCAGCCTTGCTTCTCCAGCTGTTTAAATAACACAGCCACTACACAGGCTTCTACAGCAACATCTGGTGGCATCAGAAAATTTCTGTCAGAGGACCATGGCCACCTAAATGGTGCAGACACTGCAAAACTGAGTTACTCAGCACCTGTGTTACCACACCCTGGTGAGTACTGAGAGAGAGGAAGCCAGTTCAGCTGAGTCAGCTGGAACCTGGGGCATGACATGTGCATCCCCTTTAAGAAGTCAGTGTAACCCTAACAGGGCTACACAGAGGTGTTACTGACACAGTGACAAAAAATAAGTAGGAAGTTTTCTTTTTTAAAAGTTCTGATTGTGTAAAGTGAAGGTGAGGGTATAAACTAGTGTTCCTCTTTATTCACATAAGAATGAAACAAAGCAAATGCTTATAGCAGGTGGCATCCATCATTGTCCATGCTCTGTCAATACAGTGCAAGCAAGCAAAAGGAAAAAAACGTTTCTGTATAAGGCTCCCAAAGCATTGACATCAATTCCCTTACAATGGGGACTGCCAGAATGGTGGGTCTGGGCTTCCTGGAACCAGAGATGAGAAGCTTTTTAGGCCCTGAGCTATTGTTTGTATTCAAGTGAACCACACAGGGATGTCTCTGGAATTTGTGACAGAAATAAAGTGGTTTTTTTGGATAAAGTCCAAAATGATTAATTGGATTCTTAATGGATTGATCCTTCTGGAGTATGATGCAGTTATTTCACAGAGGGCATTTTCTGTGGATCCCTAAAGATCCACAGGATCAGAACAGAAAAGACATTCAGACACATTATTTATTCTGTGTTGCATGTCACTTCGAATTTAATTTTTCCATATACTCATTTTTCAGTACAAAAACCAAAACATACAGCCCAAGACTCCTGTTAAACCAGACACATGACAGCATCTTAAGTTATATTCCTAAACAAAAACTTCTGTCAAAATAGAACTGGAAATTAAAAATAATATGCCTTTCATAGATGAAAAGTCTTTAAGTGATTCAAACAATTCAGTTAACCTTCTATCAAAGGTCTTTAGTCTGCCTCTCAAACCATGTCTTTTAAAAAATCAACTATAAATCAAGATTTGTACAGTGACCACTGCACCAGCATTTACTCTATTACAGAACAAGTATTTTCTCTAAATGCAGCCATATAAAACGCAATACAGTAAAATAAATTAGTGCACAGCAGCTGATACAATTCTTAAACCTGTTATTGCAAATGCAATACTTAAGTGATAGAAATGTTCTTATTAAAGGAACATTTTAAATTCATCTTCACTGAGTTACTTTCTAAAAGTCTTGGGTGATAAAATTTGTTTGAAGTATAACTTAAAATCAAAAAAACCCAGTCAAATATATGCTGAAGTGTGTCCCATCATTTAGTGCAGAACTACGAGCCCACTCTGAATATAAATAAAACACTGTTTATAATGCAGTCAGCTGGGATTAGGAATTTCAAAAGAAGGGAATAAATTACTTAAAACACTGTAAGTGAAGAGTGTTCTTGAGAAAAGAAATCATTTTAAAGCAAGATGTTCATTAAATATCACCACTATTCAAACCAACACACCCAAACAATGAAGTCTCGTAAGACTTTTCAGTAACAGCACTCAGAGGAGCACAGGCAAAACAGATGGCACTTTCTTTTAGCATAACAACTACATATTAATTATTCAAGCAATAAATGCTTGTATTTTTGTCAGAGACATAATCTGAATACCTGTAATAATTAATCAATAAAAATAGAAATACTATGAGCACACCATGTTAAGACTGAAAGATGACTGAGTGTGTACTAATTCTGTTTATGATTATGTAAGCTAATCAAGCTTGTCAATAAGACTTGAGTTTGAACAGATCACTTGCACTTCAGGAGGACTTGGAATTTTAAGCCTTAATTTGAGGATGATTTATTATTTGCATTTCAGTGTCACCCAGATGGCTCCAATAGTGATCCTGGTCCCATTGTCTAGTGTATTTCACAAAATGATGGTATGAAACAGTCTCTGCCTAAGGCAGCCTAATTATGCAAAACAAGGTTGAGAGAAGCATCAAAAACAAACAGAAGGGCTCTGCCTAGTTCATCCAAAAGGTCAGGCAGATCTGGGAACTCAGCCATGTTCCTGGTAGTATTTCCCTACTGGTCTTGATGAAGACAGAAAATTTCTCTGGAGCCAAATACCATCAATGTAGAAAATGATTTAGTTGAACCCAAATAGAAGGAGCAGTTTAACACTGTCTGATGGAGATTTCAAGACCAGCAAGCATGCAGCCTTTGTGAACTGCTTAATAAGAAATCCCAAGAAAAACTAAAGTCAGCACCACCAGTGTCCCTCAGCACTCCAGGAAAAACAGAAATTCCTTTAAAAAAACTATTATGCACAATTTCAAAGATGATAGAGGCATCAGCATATCAGAATCCTTTCTACCTTTGGAAACTTGATTCCAGAAAGATACTTTAAGAACATTCACAGCTCAAATGGTGTCCATCAGTTACTAATGACATAGACTGTAGAACTTAAAAAGGTACAGCTGATGCACATCTGAGATGTCTGAAGCAGCCCTGGGAAATGGAAATTTTCAAGTAAACTTATTTTCAGGTACAATGGCAGAACTTTGCAGAGGTTTATGTGAATAGTTACCTGCTGTTTTTTCAAAAATCTTGTAATATGCTGGGTAATGCTGTACAAGTGCTTCTGCACTGAGCACAGGCAAATGCAAGGCCATTTGGATACAGGCAGAATAGAGAACTCCCGACATGTATGTGTTAGGAGTGCAGACTCCCTGCAGGTGAAATGAGCATCCAAAAGCATCCCATAGTTCAGAGGTACCATTCACAATATATAACGGGCATTGCCAAGGCCTTAAAATGCCTGGTGAGATACAAGAACTCTTACAAGAAATCCTGTAATAATGAACACTTACACAGTTATAAAATAAACTCATGTAAGTTTATTTTGGCTCAAGAGCATCATCCTTGTTTGTGTCTCAATAAAAAACGAGACATGTGGCTCTACTGTTGCATTTTTTCCTATTACTTAAGAAACATGTATTGAGAGAGAATTAAAGCCACACCACTACCACTTTCATTTACCGTTTCAATTACCTTCAGATGTCCTTGTCCATACAATGAGCTTCTCATATTTGACAGGTTCAGGGTTACCCCTCAAATTCATTTACATGCCTAAACTGTCACTGGCACAATAATGTATGTGAAGTTGCAGTTCAAACCTAGAGCAGATTCACAGATTCTTCGAGTCTCTCTCATTACTTTTGCTGCTTCCTGTTCAATGCAAGCCTAACAATTTCATCCAGCAACTTCTATATTAAGCCTCATCTTGCGAGTTGTAAAATGACTTCCAGTTCGAAAGGAATGAATTCAAATTCAGAATATAAAACTTGCAGATTCAGAATGCCTCATATTCTTAGCAACTATTACACACAGTCCTTCTCTTACCTTTCTCCAGAGCCCTGAAGCAATTCCAGTCACTACTCTACTTAGAAGGGATAATGGAAAAGAATTCTGATTAAACGTGTTTACAGTTCACTCATGCTCTCCCCCAAGAATAAAAGTGAGTCTTGTAGACAATTATTATGCAATTTAAAAGATAGGAATTAACAGAATTACTGTACATTTCACAACCTTACAACTAATAGATGTCTTTGACAATTTCCAGACTAGCTGAAAATTCAATCAACTTCTGTATAGAGCCACATGCATTATTTTTTTACTTATAACATAGATTTCCCAAATGGGATTAGAGCTCCATTATTCTAATCATTGTGCAATCAGAAATATCTTCTTGTTCAAAGAACCTTATGATTAAGATAAAATGACATGACAGAGTAAAAGATTTAACTGCAAAGAATAAAGAGACAACAAAGGAATTAGGCTCAAGGAAAAACATACTAACTTAAGGTGTATTACTAATTCAAGGATTAAAAAACCCACAAATATTTCATAATTATCCTAAACTTCAATATTTTAAATTAACAATTCAGAAGGAAGTTTATATTGGACTCTATAAAAATATTGCCAAGTAAACCCAACACACGTAACACTTGACTAGGTATATCATAGAGGAAAATACCTGACTAAGCTTTAAAATTAATACATGTAAGCTGAGACCAAACTGAAAGCTTCACTAATGGTTACTTGGTGCCATCCTCTACAGGCAGGAATAAATTATATAAGCATACCAGAATGAACTAATAAAAAACAAGGAGTTTCTGACAAGATAGACCTCAATACATGTACTGGTCCATCCCCTGGGGCTGGAGCATGTCTGAACTATACAAAATACATTCATTAACTGAAGGAAATAAAAAACCTGGTACTATCATTTCCACAGAGACCAAAATGGCTTCATTTAAATGTAGGCTCTATCACTGGCCTTCCTGTGTTTAGAGTCTACAAATCACATTAATGAAATACAATAAAAGAGACAATTCAAACCTAAATTCTTTAAACATTCTCTATGCACGTGGTTTCCATGACATTAAGTGTTAAAAAGTTCAAAAATCCCCCAAAGTGTCTACTTCACTATGTGTAACATGGGGCTAACAGCACTTTAGTAGAAACCTGTGTAGACAAATGCATGTCCCAGGTACTCAGCTAATGACCTGAGCACACTGAGAAAACATCCCTAAAAGAATTCATTCTGAATGTCATGGAAGGATTTGGATATCCTGCAATTAAAGCAGCAGCCATACAGTGGGTAAAATAGGAAATGCAGAACAAAACTAAGCAGCCAATGCACTTTCTTCCCATTTTTAACACTAAGGAAAAAATAATTTAAAATTACAGAGTTCACATCATATCTTACATAGTGATATATTAAATAATAGAAATTCAAATAATGTGCTGGTGTTTATCACATGTATACATATACAATCATAACTTCAGGAGTAAGGTGGCAATGTCAAAGTCATGCCTAACACCTGATGCAACTTGACAGCTTTTTATTTGAGGGTTTTCTTTTGTGCAGAATACAGAGACAAAAATAAACAGGATCTGAAACACAAACCATTTCTCATGGCTTCTCTGTCATGCCACCATTAGAGATTCTGAAAATTGTATTTATTTAGCAATTTTGCCGATGATGGGAGAGTAACATGCACTCCTTCTGCCATCACTGCACAGAGCCACCATTTCTAGTAGCTTAGTAAAAGGCTTATGTTGTCACAAAAATATGTTAGCATGGCTTTCAATGAGACAAAAAAATCCCAACCCTCCCCACTGACAGATTTGCCAGGTGGAAAGGTGACTGGCTTACACAGTAATTTTTCCTCCTCCTACTACTCGAGTTTAATATACCAGCTGCAATTATAATCTCTCTTCAGGCTTAATTTTAGAAAATGCTGCCAGTTGTTCAAATCTCCCTTTCATATGCATATCTGCAATTATTTGTGAACATTTTCTTACATGAAATCCATAACATCTGAGAGTGAACATACAGGCCAAGGTTTGGGGTAGAAGGGAAGGCCAAGAGGCACAGGGCTTGTGGTTTCCCTTAGCGATGGGGCACAGTAGCTACAAACCCTAAAGAAGCTGCACAAAGCAGTGGTTAGCAGGAATTACCATCCTTCTGACTGATACTCCTTTGGGGCACCAATGTCAGGGGCTGCTCAGACAAAGGCCCAGTTAAGCCACAAAACCTCACCAGCTGCACTTCAGATGAGAACATCCAGAACTGACAAGACTTCTGTGTGCAACCCTGCCAAGACCCACTGGTTTGAGGTACCTGACCTGTAACTGCCTCACACCAAGATCCCCATCCTCAAAAGCTGCAGTTTATCTATTTTTCATATCTACACCATCTACAGAGAGTTGTCCTTTTTTTATCTTTTTGCATTCTGTGTAATTGTGTAGCTGTTTTTCCCTTCCATGCTCCTCTGTGAAGTCGGACTTAGTTACAAGATCAAATGAATCAGCACTGAGGGAGGGGAGGTCAGTCCCTGTTCCTGCATTTGCGAACACCAGGAAGGTACCACTGCCAAAGAAGACATGATGTACTTCTCCAAGTGTACTGTTTCAAGGATTCCCAACTTTTTGGTTAGCACACGGCTGGTTTGCAGAGGTCACCCTTTTCCATTAGTATCCACATAAAACTCCTCAGGCAGTTACAAAAGTTACTAACAAAGAAATGTTACAAGTGGAGTATTTAAGAGATACTATCTATTAGGACAATTTAGCTACAGGAACTCAGAAAGAACCCAAACCATGTGAAAAACCAGCACATACTTCAGAGAAAAACAGTGGTGAGCAGTCCATAGCTGGCAACTCCATGGACTATGACTGACCTCAAAAATCTGTAGTTGGTTGGACTCACAGACTTGACATTTGAGGCAAAGATCAAACAAACAAACAAAAAGACTTCTCATCCATTTACAAAAGTTTCTACTGGTTTCTAACACCAAATAAAGGAACACCTGACTAAAAAACCAAACCAAACCAAAAAACAGAAGAAAAAAACCCCAACAACTAAACACAGAAAAACCCAGACTTCACAGTTAATTTTAAAAATTTGATGTGAAAAGCTTATACTCTTGCCCTTGAACCCATTTTTAGCTCCTTCAGTGGAGTCTTCTGAGGAGCCCTACAATGAAGGTGGTTTGTCTTAAACAAGGAACTCTGATTTACAGCTTTTTCTATTTCTCCTTGAAGACCTGCTATCCACATCCCAGGAACAAACAGCAGTGCACTCTCAGCTGTTAACATGCCCCATCAGCTTCCCCACCTGCCTCTTTACATCCTTTACACCTTCACCTCTTCATTTCTCAAAGTCACAAAGATGACCAAAAGGAATGATTTTGAGGACCTCTCCAGCTACCACCAGCAGACTTAATTTTGAAAGAATGAAATCTATTCCCTTTGCCTTTAAGTATGAAAATATACGTTCACTTGGCAAATATAAGGACAAAACCCTGAAAAATCAAAGTGGCTGCTAACCCCGAAAAGGTTAACTTTCATGTACATTAGATTTATTGGTACATTTTCTGTTAGTAGTAGGTTGGGGTTGCTTTGTGGTTTTGGTTTTTCCCCCACTCCCCAAACAAGTTTACCAGAGAACTCATGAAAAAAGACACTTAAATTCAGAGGAAAAAACATTTATAAAAAATAATTTTCATTTATGAAGGACTTACTTTCTACTGATATTAAAAAGAATCCCATCTAAACAAAATGCAAATACATTTCTGAACAGTACATCTTTAAAAAGAAGTAAGATTAATATAAGGCTACTTTTTTCCTCCTCATTTCAAAAAGGAATTAATCACATGTCTTGACCAAAACTTAACCTTTTCCGCTTATTATTCCAGTCTGCCACATCTACAGGAAATAGATCACCAAAACAGATGGAGTGAATAGATGTTTTTACCTCCCAGTGGCTGAACACCAGCTGTGGACTGGCCAGGCCACTGGTTCTCTTCCTGATTTCATCAGCAAAGCCAAAGCTTTCTGCTACTGGCAGGACTGCCTTAATAATAAACACGTCTGTGCCCTCTTTCATCTCCTCCTGTAACACTCTGCCTTCTCTCTTGGACAGCACAGCATACACACGACCTGCAAAGACACAATTTTAATGAGCTTTCCAGCATATTTACATTCTGCATGTAGAAAAGAAATACATAAATATTGGTTCAGAAAGCTTCAGCATTACATCAAATGCATAACTTCTTTGGCTGAAATTCTTCCTTATAAGTGGATCAATTAAGCAGAGCCATTAAATTCAACCAAACGACATATTCTGCCAGTACAATGTGAAGAACCATATAAATAACATTTAATCCATTATTACTATTGCATACATTCACATAGGTACATTTTATACAGTCATATGACTGATCTTAAAAGGTACTTTGCCAGATTATGCACCCAACTTGCTTTATTTCTTACAACCAAGTATTTAAGAGCCATTACTAAGAAGCATTACTGTCTTTAAGGAATTGTATCTTAGCTACCTTTAGAATTTGTCTGGATCACCACACCCATACATGGGACTTGTTCCAGGTAGTACATGCTATTATAACCATAGAAAAACAGTTTATCTGAAATACACCTATTTATTACATCTAATGTGTTCAATTAGTTTCTTAATTAATTCAGTCTTAAGTTAGTCATGGATAATTTCAATTCTCTTTCTTGAATTCATACTCAATCCATTGAAATACTGTGTACATATCATGAAAGTAGCTGTGAAAATGCCCATGTTTGACTTTCACTGATGTCATCAAAATGAAAAGACAGTCTGCCTTTCAGAACATGAGAGAGAGGGGGTAAGAAGAGTTCAAAAGGCAGGAATATCAACAGGCAAAAGCCAATAATAATAAAATACTTGATACTAGTTCCTTCAGCTTTTGGGACTTTACACACTTTCATAAGGCAGGAGTGTGTAAAAAAGAGTTTTTCTATTGAACTAACTAGGAAAGAGATGCTCAAGTGTATCAAGTGGCAGATGTTGCAGGGCCCCAGTCTACACCCAAGGCCCATTACACTGGACAGGTATGAGCTTGTAACACATCCCTGTGTTCCCCTCTCCTTGCTCCTCTCCTCAGCTCCAGTCCAGTTTATTTTGTAAGAAAAGTCTGATGGAAAAAGCTGTATATACTGAGCACATAAAAGACCTCCTTTTCCCAGACACATCTTAGAAACAGGCAGGTCAAAATGAAGATACATTAAACTTCACTAAGTACCACTGTATGGAATGCCAAGGGGAAGAATAAAGTTACAAAAGCCAGTGCTTTGTCACATGTCAACTGCCAAGCCTGACTGGATAGCAGGCATGCTTTTCACTTCCCCTAATGAGGATGCAATTTATTAGCTTAAATTTCCATAATAAAAACTAAACCTATGAATTTGTAATGAATTAAGTGCATGTCCATGGCTATTACCACACAACTCACATTCATCAGATTGGAATAATTTGCTTGCACGTCTGAATCCTAAATTACAATCATTAAATATAAATATAGATAAATAAATAAATGCATTAGAAAGCCATGTTTCCATTTGCGTTTATGGCACAATTGATGAGCCAATGCATGTTAATTCCCTCACTCCAATCATGCTTTTTAGGTAGTGGGTATTTTGGAAAACAACGTTTTATACAGTGTTTTTGTGGTTTCAAAATTGATATCTTGCTTATAGCTTGATGTAGAGAGAACATATAACACTACAAGTCTACTTTTGATAGGCATTCTTACATGCTGGGAAAGACAGTTTAAAATGCCAAAATTCTCTGTCACAGTAAGTTGGGTTTAAGGGAATGTGTTAATAAGCTTCCCACAGGACACCTTTTACCAGGCCTGCTACAGAGTATTCCAGAAAAGAACAGGATCATTTTGAACAATTGCTCACTCAAGGGTATTTCTTTTCACTACACACAATTTCAAATTTTGGCCTTTGGACTGCTATCATTATGTTTGTGTTAGGCCAAGACTTTTTACAACAAGTAACCAAATATTTAATTATTGTATGTGGGATATACTGTAATTTCTGTCATGATTAGTATGATCAAAGTAAATTTGCCAATAGCATAAATGCAGCGGAAGTTAAAGAAAATCTTGGTGCATTGCATTGGATTCAGTGTGCAAGCAACTCCCATGGAAAACTCCAAGAACAAATGTTAGGGTAAGTTAAGTGGTGTTGTAAGTAGGTCATAAAACCAAGTTTAAGTAGGTGTAAGTGGTAAGGTAATATAAGTGACACAATTTGGTATGCACTGGGTTTGCAAAGTGATCTCCTTGCATACCAGAAGGACACAGATGCTACTTAACAAGACCCAAAACTACCAACTGGACTGCAGCAATAATTTAATGTTCTCTTCCCTGATTTTATTTTTATATTCTTTATTATATTAACTTAAAACATCTTTATATGGCATAAACTAAGGTTCTGCACTCAGTTTACAAACATGACAGATTTCCCATCTCTTCATGGAACCAATGCTTAAACAGAAGGGCAATATTGATATTCGTGGTTAGTTAAGTTGATACCACACAAACTGCATAAAAAGGCAACATTTTGTATCTTACACTTCCAAAAAGGTGCAGCATTGCTATTTATGCATATGTGTCAGATAACCAAGAAGAATGTTAAATTTTCATTCAGAATACCATAAATACTACAGGCTTTAGAAAGCCATTGTGCAACTCTACTGGAGAACTATAAAAAACTTCTAAAAACATTTTAATCAAGGTATACTTTCAGATTTAGTCCCGTTTATAAAACCTCAGCCTGGAACTCAGAAAGCAAATTCTTGACAAAGGGTTTATTTTCTCGGTCTTACCTAAAACTTCAGCAGTAGCCATGATCTCACAGGTGTACATGGCTGCCATGAGCCGCTGAGGTTTGGCCTGCAGAGCATAACGACAAGCTTCCTTCATGGTGGCAATCAGCTGGCCAGAGAAGGGACCATAACAATCCGCAATTAACACTTCTCCCTTTTGTTTACTGATTTTCTCAGGTGATTCTGTACCACTTTGATTCTTCTCCTGGTGATCATTCACACTGTGACCTTCATCAGTGCAACTGCTTGCTAGAGTATTATCTTCATTTTGCTGATGTTCTGTGGCATCACATTCCCCTGAATCCTGCCTGCTACTTGACAGTGTATCTCCAATTTTATTTATTTCCCATTTTTCCACTGTAAAACAAACACCCATGAGGGGTTCTTCACACATGGGACCTGAAAGTGTAGCCAGCTGAAATCCACTCACTATGCTGTTGTCAAAGTCTCTGTATTTACTGACTTCTTTCACAGTGTTCCCAAGGCACTGCCACACAGATTTTTTGTAGCCCTCAAAATTATATAACAAAATATTAGGTCCACACTTCCGTGGTCCGAATGACCAGATCTGATCAACAGCATTTCTCCACCTTCTTCCCTGCAGATTTTTCTCCAATTTTTGTTTGAATTCTTTGATTCTATCGAGAGTCTTCTGATTTATCTCATGGGTCTTTTTATCTTCATTCAGAGATGTGTTGAGTTGCTCCATAGTTCGAATTAAGTCACTGTTTTCTTCAAGAAGTCGAGTTACCTCCTCAGGCAGTGGCATTGCTCTCACGCTGAGAGTAGCTTGTTTATTTGGAGTAGATATTGTAACAAGCCCATCTGAATCAACCTGAACTCCTTCAGGAATTTTATTTTGGTCCTCTTTTGTTTGGTGTATGACAGCAACTTTCTGCTGTTTTCCTATTTCCTCATTCACCATATCAACTTTTGGGGGTCTTGTGATTGTTTCTCGGAACGGTATAATAGGTGCTGATACACTAATCTGTACCTTTGCAAACCTGTAAAATGAAGGTCAAAAATTAGTTTAAAATCCTGAAAATATTTTTAAACCTGTGGATGGAAGGTAGGACAACGGACTTAACATGGAGCACACGTTCATGAATAAATCTGACTGCAACACAGATTACTAAGTGATGCATTTCAAACTCAAATTCTATGTACTTCAAAAAGAAAACATTGCCTCTTACGTCTTCAGAATATTTGGAAAGGAATTGAAGAAAATAAAACCAAAAGCATTGCTCTGCCTCTCCATAAATCACTGGCTCACCCACATCTTGGATACTATGTGCTGCTGTTCTCTGCCCTCAAACAAAATACAACAGCACTAGACAGAAACTGAGGATAAAGATGATCAAAGAACAACAGCACCAGCAGCTCCCAGATGTTCCAAGGGTACAAGAGAGGGTACAAAATCACGAGGGGCACGGGGAAGGCTCTTTACAATAACTGACAGCCACAACACTGAAGAGCCTCAGCTGGCCTGGGAAAGCATGACGGTCACTCTGATTTTACTCTTCCCAGACAGGTGAGGGCCACAGCTGCAGACAGGCTACTGAGCAAGATGGACATTTGATTTCAACCAGCACATCTGCTCAGACAGTGAGATGCCCTGAGAAGATGAAGCACTGGGTAAGCTGAAAGCAGGTCAGGTAACCCAGATCTGATAACCCAGAAAAGGTATTCTCTCGTCAGCCAGAAGCACTTGAAGAGCTGATACTCCCATTTTCTCCACACTCCTGGCACAGCAACAAGCACAAAGTCAACAGAAATAATTTTGTCTTTTTGGTCTGATAACCACTATTATAAAAGTTTCATGATAAAAAGCGATGCTTTAAAGTCAGGTCAAACATTTTAGGCATGTCAAATGTTGTGAAAGATGGCAAAGAAAAAAAGGAAGAATTACTTATTACATTTACCTGACAGACTCAGAGCTGTGTGTCCTCCTTAACCACTCAAGTTCTGAGCAGGTTCATTAAATGACTAATCAAAGGACTATGTTCTGGTAAATTTTGGTAGAGTGATAAAAAAGGAAAAGCAAATACTATTGTAAGGTTTATTTCCCATGGGAATCAAAATCAGGAGATCTGTCCTTTTTGCAGTTCTCCCAAGCACTTGCATTAAACCCAAAAAACAAACACAACCTCCCTCACATGCCACCACTACCTTAATTCTTTTTCTCATTCTGAACAGGGTAATTTAATCCCCTTGTGCTTAGTACTTGCAATGTTCTTTGATCAGAAAATTCTAAAAATTTCTATTGTAAAAAGCAGAAAATAAAACGTTCAAAGTTACAAGGTCTAATTTCTTACTCTATTCAAAAAGAGCTAATCTGGAAGAAAAAAGAAAAACAAATTTAGCAAAATTAAGCAGAACATACATATTTAATCATTTAGATAAACATAGATGAATTGATCTTTTAGTTGTTTCCATGTCTCTCCACATCTTTGACAATAACTATCACTTGAACACAATTTTCTAAATACACACTGGGAAAGCTAAAATTAAATATGTGCCTTTGAAAATGTCTGATTAAAATCTTGACAAAGACAATACACAATGTAGTTTGAATTCAGCAGAACCTCCTCAGCTGTTGTAATTAGTCCAAACCCATCAACTTTGCAAAACCCAGTTGATGCAATTGTGGTAGATCCTACATCAGAATTCTGCACCACTACAAGCATGACCTTACCATTCTGAGTAACATTTCCCAGTATTTGGGGGTAAAAACTTGTGGGTCACATTTTAAAGTTATTCGATGCTGTCTCGATCCCTAGTTCACAATTTGCTATTCCGAATTATGCACACTTAGAATCCAAACGTTCGTACAGAAACACGGAGAGCTAACACAGCTCCCATTCCAGGGTGGGAGCCCTGCTAGTTTGTGTCTGCAGGTGTTTCTTGCTTTTGCTGACAATGCCTCAAGCACAGAATGGGCTTTGGTAGTTTGGACCACTGACAACATTCCCTTGAGGAATACAAACAAGGGACACTGCTACTAGCTGCTCCTATTTCCCTATGGATCTACTGTTTTATGATTTTTTTTTCAGATTTGGACCATTACCAGTAAGAAAGGCACTTATACAATCTTGCTACGCAAACTGCAGCTAAAGACAGGCACGACCAGTTTTGCTTTAACACATTAATAAATAATCCTGTGTTTTTAGAAGCAGTAAAAATGTGTCACATTGTTGTAACAAGGATAACCATTAAAACACACATCCGATTTTACAACTGATCCAGTCTAACTTCCCCAAGAAATGACTGTTCTCCAATATTAACTTGAAATGAGTATGGGTACACTAACACCAACATCCAACAACACATCATCAGGTTTGCTTCTTGGTTTAGAAAGAAAATGACAGTAAATGTATGTGGCAGGAATACCAGAAATCTTTTAGCAAATGAAGTTATAGGAAAGTATTGTTTCAGACAACTGTTCTCCTACCATCTGAAGAAACATTAGAAGATACTAAATATATGCATGTATGCTTGCAAAAAGTACTGCTCATGAATGAGAACATATCAACATTTGAAAAAAATAAAAAAGAAAAGTAAGGGGATAGAGTGTGTACAGACAATTTTGGTCTTGGTGAATTCTAACTTTTGAGAGCTCATTTATGAGACATGATTCCCCTCAGTTTTTATTTTGTACAAATGCTACTTGATGTTCTTAACTGGACTCCTAAACCTACTGCAATTTATAATTTCTAGAAAGTGCCCAAAAGATGAATAAAATGTATAGAAATGATAAGCTAGTGGCTTCTGCCCAACTGCAGATAATTTTACAGCTATAAAAAAGGTACATTTATGACCCTATGGTAAAAACTGTTAGTGGATAAAGCTCTATTTTACCAGAATATAAATCAAAGATATCCATCTGACAGAGAAATACAACAGACACCTACTGAACTAAAAATATTTCTTCCTACTTGCCCTCTAACCTTTCTTTCAGGTCATCCAAGCAACGCTGAAGATGAACTTCTCCTGCTGTCACCAGCACATGTTCTCCTGTCTCCTGGATTAAAACCTGCACACACGGATCAGCTTGGTTTAAAAGCTTCATCCCTCTGACCAGCTGAGGCATCTCACCTGGCAAAATAAAATATTAACAAAGTAATACTGGAAAAGGAATACTTGAAATGGGACAAACTTCAGCTGAGAAATAGTAACACTCATTTTTATGGAAGTCTAAACATAAATACTTACTTCAGGAATACACAAAAACTTTCAGTGGGCAAATTTCTGCTTATGAGTCACAGAGAGTGATGTGGTTTAAGAGCAGCAACTGAAAACGTAAGCTGTACTCTGAATTTGTCACCAACAATTTATGCAGTGATGATAAAATTCACATCATGCAATCACAACCACAGCACACACTTCAATGGATTGCACATTTTTTGTTTACACAGCTTTACAATAGGTTTAGTGTAACGAGCCAGCTATTGACTGTGACTGTGCTATGCTGCTTCCTATATACAATTAACTTCAGATACAGCTCATAAACAGCTCACAACCAAATAAAAACTAGGAATTTTACTGAAATGAAGTGATGAAAAAATTCAGGACTTCACTCATCATTTTCACAAATTATCAAATTATAACCTTTCTTATTTATTACAACTGTTTAATGTTTCTTTCAGTAAATTACTGTATTTCCTTGCAATCTTTCATGACTAAGTGTAGCAACCTCTAGATTGCTAATGCTTAAAATGTTCCAAATACATAAATAATGAATATTAGCTTTACTAAAATAAAACTAAAAAGCATTCCATATGGATTACTTAGAAGGCATAATAGCAAATGAAGCACAGGAAGGATTTTAAATTAGCTGGAAGCCACTGAAAAGCTTTAAGGCAATTAAAACCTGAAAAGGGGTAAAATCAGGAATGTGAGAGCTTTTTTGGTGAAACAAATCACAGCTGGCCCTAAAATTAAGGTGTTTAAAAAGAGTTGCCTTAAAGTTAATGGAGAATGAACAACCACAGCTGAGTCAAATTTGTCTAGATTACATCAAAGCTATGCATAAACACCTCATGTCAGCAGCCTTTCATAATGAATACAACTTAAAAAAATTAATTATGAATCCTTTTATTCATTTCACATGCGTGTCAAAGAATACCCACAGGCTTTCTAGGAATGCATATTCATATTCAGAAGGAAGAGTTAAGAGTGTAATAAAAAAGTATCCCTGAAAAATAAACATAAAATTAAACAAAACAGGGAAAAAATACAGTGTTAGTTCACATGGCCAATAGAGTTGAACAAAGACTTTGAACTCTGCCTTTGCATTTAAGCTTTCAGAGTGATGAAGACTTTCTTTCCTTTCAGAGCTCACAGTAGCCATACAGAAAGATTTTGACGTGAATGCTGTCATTATGTGAAATGTATAAAAGGAAATAATTCCTATTCATTTGAGCCATTTTTCCAAATGAGCAGATGCAGTTTTGGAGTAGGTTTGATCTGGCAATCCAATGTGACAATGTGCTAGGGCCCCCAAATTGGTCAGTAGTTCTAGAACTACATTCTTCTAACATTTAACTTGACATTTTAACATTTACCTTAATACCTTAATACTTCCAATACTTTCAATTACTTTAACAAATGCAGGATGTAAAATACGTGATTATCTGTTATTCAAACACAGAAAACAAATAACTGCTAAGCTGTCAAATCGCTTTCTAAAAAAACTTATAATCTTAGTTTAAGAGTATTTTGCAACTGAACATAAAGCCAGTTATTTTGGTTCTACTAACACCACAAAAACAAATGGAAATTGGGCTGAAATTCAAATAAAGCCAGAGATATACCACTCTCTGGTTGGGAAGAAGAGATCAATGGGAAGCAGTACTGCAAATCTGTACCACGAGCTTAATGATATAGTACACAAGAATGACAGCAGAAAGGGAAAACCCACCATGTGGTGTCTTACTTGTGGAACAGCTAAGTTTGACCACAAAAGGGCACAACAAGGTCTCCTGTAGCTCCTCACCTACTGAGACATGAGGGAGCCAGCTGGAACAACTCACATATGGCCCTCTAGACAACATAGACATTCAGTTTATACTTGGCTAATCTCTGATTCAGTGGCTAAATCATAAACTAGACAAATCACAAAGGGTGGGAAGCTGCATTACTACGACACTCAACTTGTGTAACTCTCCCCACTCTCCTCTAAACTTACTTGGGTGCTTTGGTTCCACAGCCACCCGCACAATCGGGGTTGCTTCGAAGTTGAGGGGTGTAAATGGGGGGCAAGCAGGAGATGTTGACAATGTTGCAGACTTGAGCACAAAATCTTGCAGGCCTCCTATTCCTAATGGTGATTGGAGGGGGAGAAAAAAGCACAACAAAAATATCAATCACTGTCATATTAAATGAGACCAAGGACATGATCATCACACTAAAAAAAAAGCTGAAATTATTCTCATTACAAAAATAAGGTCCAAAAACTCCTCACTGTTCATATAAAGTGTCTGCTAAAATATCTATGCATAAACTGGGCTCTCAGGTCTCTGGTGTGCCATTTGGAATTCAGTCTCTCAGTTCTGACTGCAATCCCTCAGTATTTTAAAAGGGCGTGTTTACAGCTCTGAAGAACAGAAAGGACATGAGGACTTTCTTCCCTTCCAGCATGTCCAAGCCTTTGTACAGCTCAGACATAATTTTGGTGGTTTAAGTTTAGAAAAATTTAGTCTGCAAGAGCCCTGCAATGGTCATCTAGTCCATCTTCCAGTCCAAAGTAGGACTAACTTCACAGTCAGATCAAGGTGCTTGGACACTTATCCACTCAACTATTAAAAATTTTAATGATGGAGACTGCACACAGTCTCTGTTGCCAAGCTCCTCCAGTGCTTAATTATTACTATTGTGAAGAATGTTTTTTTTTCCTTTCCACCCCCACATGCCCACTTGGGATTCCCTTTTTTCCCGACTTGATTCCTGTAAAATTTAATTTATCACATAGTAAGCTATTAATTCTCATCCTAATACATTTTATAATGCTGGCAAGTTGAAGAAAAGTGAGCTAAAATTGTAGTTGTAAGAAAAAGCATAGAAAAAATATTAGCCATAAATCTGCAAAATAGCTGCTGTAAATGCATATTTAGTCTTGGTTGGTTGGCACGTTTAAGAGAATTTAAAATTATTGCCTTCAAATTTGTGACCAACAGGACATCATTCATTATTTAGTCAAAGCT
Organism: Sakesphorus luctuosus; assembly: GCA_013396695.1. Taxonomy (NCBI): domain Eukaryota; kingdom Metazoa; phylum Chordata; class Aves; order Passeriformes; family Thamnophilidae; genus Sakesphorus; species Sakesphorus luctuosus. The sequence continues at coordinate 670,093 of VWZD01008215.1, forward strand.
ATAAAAACACAACTAGAAGTGTTTGAGTAATAAACACAACAAATAAAGCTGATATTGATATATACAGTCACTTTTCCTTCAATCATAAACAATGAGAGTTACAATACTTCTAACAGAGTAAAAATGAAATGTAACTTGTAATATTATGAGAAAACTGAAACCTTCAGTTCACAATCTGTACCTGCTTAAAAATTACATTCACATTGTAGACTGCAGTGCATTTGTGCTCCTTCCTCCTCATTTTCTCCTACATGCCCAAGCAGTGATAAGCAGAGTTCTTAACCCCAGCTCCCCATTATCACCCTAATACTCTTCCAGGTTCCTCTTTTTTGGCTTAGCTTTCTTTACTTGATGCCAGAAACAAAGAGGGTCAGCTTCCACCCTATGAGATCATGAGGGAGTTGGAGTTCTGCAGAGCCAGTTGCTGCACAGTTCCTCTGGCTCCCTGTGCCTGGCCAGCAGCGATTCCAAACCCCAAAATGTCATTATATAAGAAAACCTGCCTCAAAATAACTGGAAGCAGAACAACATTCAACGGCTTTAAATGCAGGATTGCAGATGCTACAAACAAAATAAATCTGTATAAACTCTGTGTTGCACCTGACCTATGACCAGCATGTATTTCCTCTTTTTCACTTATTCAACATGTGGTTTGAATGAAAAACAAATGCTGGATCATCATCACCACCAGGGACTGAGAAAAGGGATGGGTCCATTTTATTCTGATCTTCTCCAGCTGGTAAAAGGAAAATGATTTAGAATCATGAACAGCTTCTTTTCAATGTCATGTGAACCAGAGAAATAAAGTTACCAAATCTTACTTCAGATAGATTCCCTTTTTTTCTTAACAAGTTACTGTACTCTTACTGCCATAAAGAAAACTTGAACCTTTTTGCTCTTTTGTCTCACATTTGAAGGTATAAATACATGAAATATAGTAGTGTCTAGCACCAACAACACATTAAAAATAAAAATACCTGACAGTTTTCATGACAATCTGTTAGGCTTACAACCTGAGTGTTTTAATTGCTGAACTATGTGAGCTAGCACAGAGCAGTATCCAGCCCTGACGAATCTATTTAATTTACAAGTTCTTAGTAACAAGTGTTGGAAACAGTCCATAAATGTTCTTGGACACTTTATTGCATAATGTGATTACTAAGTAACTGTTAATGTGTGTTCTGAATATTAGAGGAAGCTGTAACAAAACTAATTCCAAAATACCATGTGACATATCAATGGAAAAATTCTACTAATTATGCTGATACCTAAATCATAAACTTATTTATTGTCCAGCCCCCTGAAATTTGCACACACTACTTGAGATCACAGAGCTCAAATGTGTATTAATATGTTACTTCAAATGTCTTAGAAAAGTTACTCCAAAATTAAGCTTATAAATATGACTCACCTTTTAAGATTGTTTTTGTCCTGTTCATCATTATAATACACACATTTGACTACACATTTATTTTTGTAGTGCAATAATTTTCAAAAATAAAGGAACCAAAAGTAAGGAAAAACTGCTTAAGCAAGGTGAGACAAACTACTGCTTTTATTTTAGGTTAGCTTAAAGAACATTGCTTTTGTTTATTTTTAAGAAAAGCTGGAGTCAGAGGTGTCTATGGGAATTTTTAAATGTGAATATGAACTTGATCAGGAAATCACTTCTTTTTATTAACTCTGCCTATGGTGTGTCATCTCATTTCTGTACAGAAGAAAATGTTGAATTCTGAGTGTTTGTTGGAAGTGTGTAAGTTTCAAACACAGGAGAGTTTGTTCAAAGCCCCTTATTAGAAATATTCCCTGCTTTGTGCATCCTGTGTCACACTCTAACACTGCTGGTGGCAGCAAGACCTTTCCTTCTCAATCAGGAGTCAAATCACCTTTGCAGATTTCATAATGTAAGGCAAAGAGCCGTATCTACTAAAGAGTTACTACTAAAGTTTTTTCTTGTGCATACTCCTGCTGCAATTAAGGAGATTCCAGCACAGAAACCCACAAACCAAGCTGCCCCTGCTGAAAAGTCAGGCCTACCAAGGGACACCGTATGAGGTTTGATAGTGAGTATGAGAGACCAGATTATTTTTTCTTACATTCGTCATTTGCTCCCACTGCAGAATAACATTTTTGTTTTCAAAAAGCATTCCCACATACTGCTGGTCAAAGAAACACAGGGCCTGAACCCAACTGGACTTCAATAATAACAGGCACTGAAAAATCCCACTCTCCAGGGCTCTGACTGTGCCCTGGGCTTCACTGAAAGGTAATTTTAAAAGCTTTACTGGCAAGATTTCAAATATTATGCAGAGATATAATTTTAAAAAGATTACAAATTAACTCTCCTCTCCTAAAGAAGCCAACTCCACACATACTGTTTATCAAACTCATTTTTGCTAGCATAAAATGAGAGTTTTGTCCACATTTACAGAAATGCAACCAGTTGCTTCCATTTTACACATACTATCTTCACATTTTACATAGACTATATTCAAATTACTCTGACATATCATTCATAGTGACTTGCCATAAACATATTTCAGAGTATTAAAATGATTATTTCAATAGTAACTGTCAATCTGTAGGTTGAAAATAAGACTTCCTCTTAACAGACTAGGAACTTATTAAAAGCCTGTGAGATAATGTCAAGTAAGACCTTCTGAGTTTTGTGGTTTGTCCTTTAAAAGTAGACCAAAGTTATTGTTCAGGAAGAATTACTACACAAGTGGTGAAATATGAGATTTACCAAGGTCCTTCTTTTGTTGAGTCCCTTCTCTTACTTGCTCAAAAGATAAGAATGCTAACTCAAGTCTACACCTACTTGTATCACCAGATATTACCACACGATAGAAACTAAATGGGAAGAAGAGATTAGAACATCATGACTGAAATTTTCAAAAAGAGTAGGAATTTTAAGAGAAGTCTCAATTTACTTTTCACTTCTATGTCTTGCTGGTAACCACTACATATTAGACAGTAATTTTGCTTCCTATAAAGACAAAGTATGCTTTTCCAGCTGAATTTGGCTATAAAGATCTGAACACAGAACAGAGTGGATTTCAAGGTATATGTAATTAGTGTCCCTTGATGTAGAAAGATTTAGCATTTAATGTTCTTTCAAGTTGCAAAAAAATGAAGCCCACACCACCACCATGCTTAAGTTTTTCAATCAGATAAGGGAATAATTTAGTTTGCAGTGTGAAAAATCAAACAAAGAAGAATGAAAGCTGTTTAAATTTTAACTTCTGCCACATTGTTACCAGCCTCAGCACATTAGTTCAGTCGATCTTTATCTTCTCTCACTGATGATATCACCACTTAAGAATCCCTGGCTGCTCTGGAATGGAGACATGTCAAACTTTGGACTAACACAGCAAGGAACTAAGTAAAGCAAAAAGGCAATGTTAATCTTCCCAGTAAGGCTCTGTCGCCACTGAAATCTATCATTTCTTATCAATGATATCTGTTTAGAAAGATTAAGACCTTACAATATGTAAAGCCTCCCGGTTTAAATGCTCCATGCACTTCACTGTGATCATTGAAGAAAGGATGTAAGCTCCTCCATAATTCATGTCAAAGGAGGTGTGATGCAAACTTTGGTAAAAGGACACAATTTGAAATGTGAAAGCAAGAATGTGCCTTTTGTTTCAAAGGGACTGCACAAACAGACCAAGATCTCTATAATTTTCTTTGAGCAGTAATACAAATACTTTTATTCCTCCCTAGTGAGAGACATTTAAAAAGAAATATTTTTTAAAGGTGCTTTAAAAAACATGTATAACAAAATAAATTCACAAATCCATCTCAAAAGTATGATTGGCTCTTAGATGTTTCCAGTTTCTCTGTAAATAGGCCAGAAGCCAACTAAGACAAAGAGAAGTACAAAATATATTTGCAAAATAATAATAATAAAAAATAATCAAGGAAAACAATTCTGTATCAATCATCATTCTCCTTCAAATCCATCCAAATAATTTTCCTTTTCCCAATATGTAGCACCATCAGACTAGGAATAATTATACCATTAGGACCCTGTTACCTATTAGGTAACCTATTAACGTTGGTTCACTGTAGCCATGTACACTTTAAGCATCAGCCTCCACCCTTGCACTACTATCCCTAATTTAAAAAAAAAACCAAACAAACAAAAAAACANAAGCTGTTTAAATTTTAACTTCTGCCACATTGTTACCAGCCTCAGCACATTAGTTCAGTCGATCTTTATCTTCTCTCACTGATGATATCACCACTTAAGAATCCCTGGCTGCTCTGGAATGGAGACATGTCAAACTTTGGACTAACACAGCAAGGAACTAAGTAAAGCAAAAAGGCAATGTTAATCTTCCCAGTAAGGCTCTGTCGCCACTGAAATCTATCATTTCTTATCAATGATATCTGTTTAGAAAGATTAAGACCTTACAATATGTAAAGCCTCCCGGTTTAAATGCTCCATGCACTTCACTGTGATCATTGAAGAAAGGATGTAAGCTCCTCCATAATTCATGTCAAAGGAGGTGTGATGCAAACTTTGGTAAAAGGACACAATTTGAAATGTGAAAGCAAGAATGTGCCTTTTGTTTCAAAGGGACTGCACAAACAGACCAAGATCTCTATAATTTTCTTTGAGCAGTAATACAAATACTTTTATTCCTCCCTAGTGAGAGACATTTAAAAAGAAATATTTTTTAAAGGTGCTTTAAAAAACATGTATAACAAAATAAATTCACAAATCCATCTCAAAAGTATGATTGGCTCTTAGATGTTTCCAGTTTCTCTGTAAATAGGCCAGAAGCCAACTAAGACAAAGAGAAGTACAAAATATATTTGCAAAATAATAATAATAAAAAANAATGAGGGATTTTGCAAGGGAAAACTGGCATTTGGTAGGATTAAACTCAGTTACAATAGTATGGCTTTCATACTTGAGGAATCTTAAAATGTTTTACTAATCATGGGAATTAAATGATGGTACCTGTAGGGACTTTAGACAAGTAGCTACTGTGGCTTAAGAATACCTTGTATTATACTTTTATCACCTCAGATTTTGGGCATGTTTCTCTTGAGTCTCATGGGCACTGCAGAGAGACATCTGAGGGCAGAACTTGACCCTTCTATATTAGAAACTGTTTCTAGAAGGGAAAGGAATGTAAATCAAGACACCAAGACCACATTCTGGACGAGATTTCATCAGCTTTTTCCATAATACACACCACATGTTAGCACAGATTGCCAGTGAGCCTCCTCTTCTCATCTCTAATTGTGTACTTGCTTCTTGGGCAAGTGAAGTTGCTTGTGTGAAAAACAGAGTTTTGTAAGGTATGTCCAGGGTTTCAGCTGCTCTCAGGATTTTCCATTTATTTTATAGAAAAAGTTAGTTCAATATCTTTTGTATTTCACTTCTTTTTTCCACAAGGTGCTTTATTTTGAGCTGAATCTCCAAAAATCACCATTTGTCCAGCAGAGTGTAAAACCCTCTGTCCCAGATTCCTCATGAGTTTCAGTTCAAAGGAACATGTTCTACCTGAGCACATGCCAGAGACCAACATGAATTCAGTTCCTCAATATAAAGGTGCTGAGTTGTAATTTAATTGCAAAATTTTACTTTTTGGTTCACAGCAGTTTGAGGAGAAATTGAGCATAATTTGCTGATCAGATGAGAGTAAACTCAGTATACAATTAATAACATGGCTACAAAATTCCCTCTACCCAAGGGGCACAGTCGTGCAATGAGACACTAAATGCAGTAAGTGACTTTTGACACCAAGCAGCTCATTGCTTTGCTCCTGGATGTCTGAGCTGTAACAGATGAAAAAGTGCTAGAGCACCCCACAGAGTTCTTTCAGGAGAAAGAACAAAGCTGTCTGCTTTGAGAACTACAAGGCAAGCAGGAATATGCTCTGATAGCATGTTCCACTAAAATATTCTATCATTATAGTTCAAAGGACTACAAACATATAAAATGAGTAAAGAAGCATCATTTATCTTCTGCTGAGTGTCTTTGGGAAAAAAATCCCATATATTTCATTAGGCACTTAGGCTGCATGATAATACATATTTCCAACTGTTAATTGAGCTGACAATTCTAATTATGACCATTCCTATTCTTTTCTCAGATTATACTATGAGTGATTTCAAGGAAATAATATAAAAAACCCCTTTCCATTGAACAGTAACATCTTTAAAATGTTACAGTGAATGGCTACAGATCTATATCCACTCACTGTGTGAAAAAGCTGATACCAAAGCTGAGTCAGAAATTTGCTTGCTAAAATACAAATTTACCTTAAAGTAAATAGAGTTAAACCAAAATCAGCTAACATTCCAAATCTGGCCTCTGGATTTACAAATTGTTGTAAGTCAAGATGAAATATTGATTTCCTTAAGCTGCTTAATGAGACAAATAAATACAGAGGATGAAAGTAATTCAAATAATCATGTTTTTCCTATGCTACAAAATTGTTTCATTTGTCATAAACTAATTTTTGGAGCTTAAGACTAAAGAAATTATCCTGATTTTTAAATATTTATGTTTAAGCTTCATTTTAGCACAGAAACTTAAAAATTTCATACTTAGGTCTGTAACATGCCCCCATTTCTCTTTACATATTATAAAACCAATGCATTTGTAGCTCCAAATGAAAAAAAAAAAAAGAAAAAATCTTTACTCCAATTAAAGCTTCTTTAATCTTTTAACTGGAAAGCATTCTTGGTAAAGGCACTGAACAGTACCTTTTGTGGTTTTATAAAACAGTTAGTAGAAGTCCTCAGTAGGATCCATGTAATAAATTTTGCCTGAGCCCACAGATTAGATATAATTCCTTTCCACACCCCAGCTCAACTTGACATCACTCTAAAGCAGCGACACTGAAGAGCAGTAAATATGTGGCCAGATCTCTGCACAGTGTGAGCACACAGGCCCTGCAACTCACTCCAGTCAGCCTGGACATCAAATTAATGCTTCCATTACTGCATGTGGAAAGCATTTAGCACCATACAAAACTCTTCAAGGGTTTCTGAAACACAAACCAAATTTTAGATTTATAATTACTTTGAATAAATTATTTTAATTTGATCTGACAGCAACACATCTGAATTTACTTAATTTTTTTTTAAATTACTACCAGAACTTCAGGGGCAGTTCAGAATGGTTGTAGTTCCAAACAAATGGAATTTAGGTATAGTTGTTTCAACGTATTTATTTTGATAATCTACAAGTCCTTTGAAACACTGATTTGTAGTTATTATGGTTTTTTTAAATTTAATGACAGTAAATGTGCTTTATAAATCAAACAATGAAATTGCATATTGTATTGGAAAACAGCTCAGATCAGTTGTTATGAAGAATCCTAGGCAAGGAAAAGATTTGCCCAGCAATCCTGTAAAGAAAAGGAAAGCCTTGTAGACAACAGCATTCACTGTGCTCTACAAAGTGTGTATATATGTATATATATACTGTTTGTGAAGATGAGAACTGTTTCCCAGGTGTAGCTCTAGAAGCCTCCCTTCATTGCTCCACAGATACATGCTGGTCATCTACTGTCAATTCTTACAGGCACAACAAGAAAAATATGTAAAAAACCAAACCAAACCAAACCAAAACAAGAGTTCTTTTGTTTGTAATTTCCATATTGAAATTCTCCAAAACTTCAGCTATGCTGCTGCCATCTGACTTGTTGAAGGGCCACTGACCCTTCATAAAGCTGTTCTGCACATAATTATAAATTTAAATAAATCTCATCCTTCAAGAAAACTCAAGGAAATACTGAAGTGTTTGGTAGAACACTTTAGAGTTAGGCCATTAAGTTTGCAAAAGTAACGTATACTAAAAGACCTACATTTCCTCAAACTCAAGGCAGCAGAGGAAAAAGACAAATCTCTATCAGTCATCCAGCAAAGACACAGTTGATATTGCTTATATTTTGACATAAAAAGGAGAAAAAATTATTTAAAACTAACCTCTCTGGCTCACTGATGTGTTACTAATATATTATAATAGTTATAATATTATAATATATTAGAAAACAGTAGAGCCATTGTAACTCTACACTTTTGTGGAACCACCATCAATTCCATGAGCTGTGCACACACACTGAGTTCTGGAAATCTACTAAAATAGGATCGTATTTTATAGGATCATTAATAGATTATATCTCAGAAGTATGAAAAATAATCCTTTCTCACTTTATCTCAATGTTTTTTCACCTCCACTGCAATGTGTGCAGGTGTTCAGAAGGCAGAGGGGGAGGCAGCAGCTTGAGGCTGAGAAGGAAACGTGGAATCAGTTGTGCTACATCAGACTGAGCACGAAAAATGGTTAACATTAGAAGGACATGGATGCAAACCCTTCCCATTTGAAACTGTAGTAAGCTTTAATATTTATTTCTAAGTAGACACTGGGAAGACATAAACCCCTATGCAATATTTAAATATTTTTATGAGAGTACTGGAGGTAAGATGTAAATGAGCAAAGATCTAAAGTTCGTTAGGGTTTTGAGCACAATAAAAAACTGAATTCTTCTAATTTCTTGACCAAATGCTTCCCACGACAGAGCAAAATAACTCAAAATAATCTCAGCTGCTAAATTAATAACATCAAATAATTTCTTCATAAATAAGATTAGTTATAGCATAGTCTAACAACCAACTACAGAAAAAATACCATTTTAGGTTTTATCCAGTTTTAGTAATGTCTCCTGAAAATGGTCACATTTCATGTATATACTGTTTTCCTAAACTGAAGATTATAAAATGTAAGTAACATCTGTTATTTCCCAGAATCAATTACAAGTGGTGTTAAAATTAATGAGGCCTTCAGGCACTGATCTTGCAAAGAATTAATTTTAATCTGTCGAACTCTTGGAGGTTTTGTCATGTTTGCCCAGAAAAAACTACATGAACATATTGCTACAAGTCCTGCATTACATATCCCAGGTACATGGGGAATTGAGAGTCTACAGCCAGAAGTGTCAATTACAAAAGACAATGGCAGTGAGTTGAAAAGCTCATTAAATTTTGTCCATCCTTGTGCTGTTTTTAGAATTCAGCTGTAGAATCCCAACATACTTGTTTATTTTTCATCACTTAAAAGAAGAATATGAGGCCTTTATCAGTCAATACATCAGGTAAATGCAAATACAGACTAATCAGTCAGGAGGACATTTCAGACATCAGAAGCAGAAGCAGCACACTGATCACCAAATGTGCACAACGTCCTGTGGGAAATGCCTGAGTCATTGACCATTTATCCTGTTAACTTGTAAGACATGCAAGTAACTAATTAAAATTCAATTTTCCAAGGCCTGACCCAATGCCTAATGCTCTCCCTTAAAGGCAACCTCCCCACCCCCAACACATCTGCCTGTAAGTGATTTATGCCTGCTGATTTTATTGCCTTCAGGAATATGGCCTGGAGTGTTCCAAAGCCCCGGGAATAATGGACTGTTTCAGTCGGCATCGTGCAGAACTTGATGTTTATTTTAAATACAATAATTTGCAAGAGATAAAAAGAAGAACATAAAATTTGACTTCAAGCTAAAAGAAACCTTTAAGTAGCTCACTTGTAGTTAGAAAGCAATAATATTAGGGGGAATAATTAAAGGATTCTAACCAAATAAAGCACCTTTCCAATGCCTCTGATTAGTACTATGTGACATAATGGGTATACAAACAGATGGCATGAGAGGGAACAGGGGATGTCTTAAACACACTTGTTATATTAGCAGCCTAGGAAGTTACTGATAATGAGTTATTTATCATGCTCTCCAGTTTAATAGCAAAATTAATTCAAAATGAAACAGAAAATTTATTCAAATTAAAAAAAAAAAAAAACAAACCCAAAGATGTTGCTGCCACGTGAAAACTTGTGACTGGGCCATTAATACTCATTTCAGGTTGAAAGGTGCAGATATGCTCCAAACACATCAAATAAAATCCAGTTAAAATAGGGACAAATTTTTACTGAAAAGATGAAATTCCAGAAAGTTTCAAACCACACAAATTAATTGTTGACAAAACTATCTAAGAAATGTAAAATCACAAATTCTAGAGAAAATGTTCTTCTAGTCCTTCATTATTCTGGTTAAAACAGGCTTTGTCAAAGTGATAAAAAAATCCCTATTTTCCCACAAAATTAAAACTATTTTTAATCACACATTTTACAAGTCAGATTCACATTAAGTATTTCTGCCAGTCAGCCTCTGTGTAAACTAAGCATATGAAATTCATGTGTATTTGAAATTAAAAAAAAAAATCAAAAATTAGGACTGCTCCTTATCCTCCTTATCCCCTGAAATCTTTTTCCCCAGGGGAAAGAAGACTGTCATTTCCCCCCTAATTCCTGATTACCTCAGTTAATGCATCATTGAGAGTTATTACTGTAATTTGCAGTCCACATTACTTTGACTTCCTAAAATACTGCAACATATTAACTTTCATCAGCTCTAGGTCAAGAAAAAAATGGAAAAAAATATACAGATCATTTCTGAGATAGGAGAATTCTTAAGACTAGTGCAGAAGACCACATAATTGAGTTGGCCTTTATATTATTCCTCTATTTCAAAATGGAGAAAAGAAATTAAATAGACCTAATCTTGAGTTTTAATGCCCCATTGCAAAAAAACCCCCCATGTTATAATAGGATTTAATTTTATTTACATCACGTGAGTCTACATGCATTGAGAACATCCCTAACACTGCTCTCAGCTGCTACAAACTGGCATGAGCCTCACACTGGCAAAAGATTCCAGGGAAGGAAGGAACTTGGAGCTTTAACATGTCCACATCTGGAAAATGCTTAGTGTTTAATTCCCTTTTTGACAGCAATAACACCGGTCACTGAGTGCTTCATTTGCATTAGGGGATAAAAGGAAAAGAGACCCCACCCCAAAAGGCAGCCTGAGAACAACATCTCAAACATAGCTGGGATGAGCCAGCAGCCAGTTGCCCTCAAGAAGAGCTTGTCCCATTTTCTGGCTTCCCAGCACCAGCATTAGCTTTTGTCAGATTCTGGGTGAGACAATTCAGGATACTAAATTAACAGAGTAAAACTAATCTAATACAAAGCAATTTCCCCTCTCACTCAACTTTCACTCCCTCAGCTAACAAAGCATTAAGAGACACCACCTCTGTCATGTTATCCCAGAACAGGCAGATCAACATATTAACCTTAGTGAAACCCCTGTGGCACAATGACCAACCAGAAATACAGGTTTAACAATCAGCATCTTACAAAACTAGTTAAGAGACCTCTTTTCCCCTCCCATCCATGTAGAGAGTACAGCTAACACCTCTAGGTCCTGAAACCAGCTGATTTGTCTCCATGCCCCTCCTCAGTGCCCTCTCAGATCAGACCAGGCTGGCTGAGGTTGTGCTGCCTAAGCACAAGAGCCCACAGCAGAGGGATCGTGTGTCACCCACAAGCAACAGCAGTGGCTGCTGCTTCAAGACAAAGCAAAACCTTAAAACACACACACACTACAAAAAAGTCAGCTGCTTTTCTGAACAGAAGAAACGTGGCCATTTGCCACTGCTTAGTATCAGCTTTAAACTCTTAGGAAGAGTTCCAGGTAGATGCTTTTTCCCAGGTAGTACCTTTTCTACTAAAATGAAAAGCATTTCTGCTAAGGCAAGGCTTTCAACACAGTATGTCATACTTCCTGATGGGATTGCGGACACAAAAGTATCTGTTAAAAATGGAGTATGTTTTTAGTCCCATTTCCAAAGTAAACGCAATTCCTGTAATCACACAGGCTCCCCTCAACAACTTTTAAACACGCTGTCAACTTCCACCAACTTTACCAGTGAGAGAGAGGAGAGGGTTCAGGTGTAATTAAAGTTTCCACAAGTTATGTAAAATCAATGGCTAAGTACTGAAGGGAGACCAAAATTGGTGAGCTCACTGAAAAAAAAAGGGGCAGGCAAAGCACAGTCATTACATATCCCGCTTGGAAGCGGCTGCCCAGGCCGGCACGCACATCCTCTGGCTGGCCAAGGGACTCCCAGCTACAGGGGAGGCACAGCTTAGAGGGAAGTGAGGACTTTAAGGACACCAGTCCACAGGAATCCAGGCTTTGTTAGCAACACTGCTCAGAGAACTTTCTTTTTGAACATCACAGAACAATTAAGTCTTTTGTGGAAAAGCTCAGAAAAATATAACCATCAGGATTCCAAACATTTTATATCCCGTTTGGAAAGCTTCTCAACACACACCTTTGCATCAATGAACTGTGTGGGCTTTCTTTACAACTAATCACTATGTGCTTTCAACTTCCTCACCCTCACCAGCTCCAACAGAATACATGGGAGGGATGTCTGTGTTATGTGTGAGTGCAGTAACAAAACTACCAGTAGGCTGCATTTTCGTTGGGATTAATGGGTTCACTCATGCAACTCACACCGATTGACCCGATACTTCAATACTGCATAAAGCATGACTTGTACAAATCTCACCATATGATACTTGGAAAACATCAAGTCTTTAGATGAGTATTTGTTGCTCAATATTATGTTTCAGAAATCCTATTAGTCACTGAAACAGACTTGTATCAGAGCTGGCAGTGACGACACTTTAGCCAATGAAGCTTAAAATGACAGTAACAGATAGACTGACTTATGCCCCATATATTAACTTAAACATCTGTGCAATTTATACATACTTAGTGTGTTTTCTGTATTTCCCCACCAGCACACTGTCTTTGTGCAGGTCTCCCTACATTCAAAACAACAATAGTGTGCTTAAACCAACACCAAGTGCCTTAGAAAAACCTACCCACTTCAAATTTATTGGGATGACTAAATTTACCTCTATTCTATAAGGAAAAGCTTTGACTCACATCTCAGCTGGGGTCCTTAAACTCATTGCGGTTTTCCCACTGAGATCTCACTGTTTTCAAACAGACAGGACCAGAAGCAAAGATGGCAATATAAAATTCTCACTACCAAATTAGGTGACTTATCTACCAAAATATGCATGCACAAAGGAAGGTTACGAAATGCAACACCCCACAAAAACCCACTAGCTACAGCCCTGGAAAATGGAGATTTCCATTTTTAAAAATTGCTGTCTTGAATTTTGCCCATATACATAACAGATCTCACTGGAGAGAATTAGAGAGTAGAAAGAAGTCTTAATTAGATGCAAAAAGTTATCTGGATTTAGTTCCAGACATTAATGCCAAAATTTCAAATACAGTCAAGTGAAGTCAGCAGCTGTTCTGAACCTTAATCCAAAAATTCAATGATAACAGCCCTTCAAACATTACCCTTACCTATCTGTGACTGGAATTAAACAATTCTTTACAAATAACACTCTCCCTGGTTCATATTCTTAAACATATGAGGTGAAAGTAGAAGTTTTATCTAGGCTTGCTATTTTCAAATCATACCATTTTTACTATTATATTAGAATAGTTTTATTACTAAAAAAGTTCAAGTGGAGTTGAGACTCACACTGCTTGGCTTGCAAACTCTGCAGAATACTTCCAGTAAATATCAACTTTTCCAATTATTTACTAAATGAAAAGCCACTACAAACAATCTGAACTTTGAGCCTGAACTACCCGGTGCTGCCCCTTTAACTCTGTTGTTTAGCAGTGCTCCACAGTTTGACATCAGTTGATACTCCTAAATATAGCTCTGCCTTAACTGCCCCCCCAGCTCCCAGCCCGGACAGAGCCCTGTGACTCACAGCCCGGTCAGGCCAAACAACCCGCACAACACTTTGGCAATTCAACGGGAAACATGAAACAACATCAAAATTGCAGGAAAATATTTAGAAAATAATTCACTAAAACACAGCTTTTCGTAACAGTCTCCTGACTTTGCAACCTTCCCGTTTGTTACACAGGACTGTGATTCTCTAGGACTGTGTTCCTTTTGTTCCTTCAGTGGGAATTTATTCCAAACTGGTGTTCTTCACCCAGACTCCCACGCCCTCACTGCAACCCCCTCTCTGCTTGTTTCAGAAGTTGAAGAAATTTTGGTAACAACAGACAATGGAAGCAAAGGAGAAACATCCAAAGTAATAAATAAATGTAGAGGTAGAGGCATTCCACAGCCACAGCCGGTGTGGACTGCAAGGATGCTGTGTATTACAGGCACTAGCTCTGCTACACACAAAGACAAACACTTCCCCACATGCAGGTGTGAAAACAGGTATCCTGCTCCTCTCCCCCTTACACTGGAGGCCTGGCTAGGGAGTGCTCCAATAGGAATTCAGAACACATTCAAATAAAGTGCCCTCACAAATCAGTGGTTTGGTTTATATTGCATAAACAGCGACGGCTTCTGCGTTTGCTTAGGTTGTAGTTAACTAAAATATTCTCATGTAGTCTTTCTTTATTGACACAGGGTAACTAAGGTAGTCAAAATAAAAAACAAAGGTAGAATACCTGCTGGAAAGACAGAGAGAACGGTGGATTACAAAGGGAAAAAAAGAAGTTAACATGAAGACTTGGGCTGGGGAGCTTAGAGGACAAAAGGTCGATTTCAGAGCCATGTTTACACTCCAAAGACAACTGGGGGAGGTCCAGCCTAATTTCCACAGTCTGGCTATTACTCTGAGCAGAAAGCAATTAGTGTAGCCATGAAAGTTTAAGACACACTCAGAGAGGAGCTCTTTTTCATATAAAACAGTCGTTTTTTCAGGACAAAGTGTCAAAGAAAAAGAGCTAAACAAGATGTTTTCATGGCAGCGGTTTTACTTAACACTACACTGCCCCTGAAACCTGTAAATTCCCAAGTTGAACTAATAAGTAGGAACCACGCTGATTGCAAATTTTTGGCTTTCAGACTACTCCATGAGATTAATTTAATTTAGAGTCAAAACATTTGTAGATTTTCTGCATGAAGGAATTCACATTAAATACCATAATCCAAAGTTTTCACTACACTGACAATGCTGTGAATCCAAAGCTGAAACAGCTACACATTTTTGTACTGTATGAAAAACAGTGCCCTCTGGCTTCACATATAATGAGAATAAGAAAACAGTTTAAAGGAAAACACTGGTTCCTGTATGTAGGAAGATGCTGGAATGAAGTCCAATACTAGCACTGGACAAACACCTTAAAAAACTCAGAGACTCAGTTGAAGTTTTAAAAAGCAGTTTCTGGTTCTGTTACCCTGCCTGCGTTTCAGTTGTGATGGGTCTTTATCCACCCCCTGCCAGGTCTCTTTGTGTCGCCCAGAGGCCTTTTGTTCCGTGGAAGGGCCAGCTGTTGGGCAGTGCTCGTCCCCACCCAGGTGCTCTGCTGAGGGCTCCTTGGCCCTTCTCCCTTTCTGTTCTGTTATCCCAAGTGGCTGAGGGGGGCAGTGCCCCAGCCAGCCCTGCCCCTGTCCCAGTTCTATTGGTTAAGGGACCTTTGACCCTGCCTTTTCCTCAGTTTTCACCCAATCCTGCCAAACCTGGGGACCACCCCCAGGACTGGACATTACCTCGTAATAAACAGATTATTCTCTGCCTTGCAGCAGCCTGGAGCTCTTGTCTCTCCCTCCCTTCTCTGCCTCCATGGAACAAAGGGGATAGCATGACAAGTCTCTAAGTCCCCTAATTTGTCAAGGAATCATCATCCTAATTCAGACTCTCTGAATATTGAGATCATTTGATATTCAGCTTAAAATATAATCCTTATCAGAGAGTTGTGCATAGGTCATGAGAAACTGAAACTCAGCGAAAAACAAAGAAAACCACTAAATTTGTTCTTTAGAACTGTTTTGTTCACAGGATATTTGTTTAAAGTACAAAGATGGGAAAAAGCCTTATTCAGTCAAAGCCATGTAAAGGAGTTTCAGTTTCGCAGAACCTTAGCAAAGAGATGATACAGAAATAAAGAAGATTAGAAATTAAAGAGAAGTACAAATTTTTTCTTGCTAAAAACCACATATACAGAGAACAACTTCCTGGTGTGCAAAAGCTGAAAAAGGAAAGATTTAAAAGGAAATACTCAGTTGTCAAGAACTATGGAAAAGTAGTGACAAACTAGACTTCAACCAACCCAGCCTACAAAAACAATGTTTATCCACCACTCATTCACTGCCTCTGTCAGGGCATGGAGGGGATGACATTTTGAGACAACTAAACTATTTCTAGACCTACTTTCTAAATGCAAGTTTCTTCTCCCACCAAGTTACACATGGTGTATTTCAGCTCTGATAAACATCAGGAATGAAAATATTTTGTACCATGAACACGATTGTTTGTGTTATTTAAGGTTGTGTTGGCAAAAGCACATTGACCTGTTTGAGACTGCAAGAGGATAAAGAAGCAGCACTTTGTGTACAAGGCCTGGCAAGAGGAGCTGTGTCAGGAATGGAGCTGCACACACATGTGGAATATATCTCTGTGATACAGAAAACGATGATTGTCCAAATGAATAATTTCACCATTTATTGTAATTTTTTACAACCTTCAGTGTCTTTGCAATTCTACACTTGAGTAAAGGTCTAGCCTAAAAGATACCTATGAGGCAGGATTTCAGTTATATTTTTATTTAGTTATCTGCCCCAAAGTAAACTATGACTTCATACTCTGAAAAATACCTGTATTTCACAACTACCTTTTAGTACATGAATTGACAACCTTTGCAATGAAGCTGCAGCTTAATTCATGTGATAGAAATTGAACTTTAGCTGACAAAAACAGCTAAAGGAACAGCCAGCTGATTAAAAGTACACACATTTTTTCAAAGACATCACAATCTGATTCATGTACACCATCACAGTAGCAAGACAGATGTGTTGTCCATAAATAACACTGCAAAAACCAAAATCCTTTTAGAATAGAAATTCTTTTCTGCATTGGTAATTGCACACATTCCTGAATGGATTTGATTTATGGTGTCTTTTTTATGTCTGAATTGCTATACATGAATTTACATGTAGTAAGGCATATATTTTCAAACTCATTTCTGCTTAAAGCAATTATTTTGCACCTATTTCTGAAATGACACTTCATGTTCTCAGACTGAATTTTAGAAAAGCCACAGTCACATTAAACAAAGGAAATACTCCTTTAGAAAAGGTTTCTGAAAGTTTGAGTTCTGCAGCAACACTTCTGCAAAGGGAATTCTCTAGCATCTTTAATTTAGAAGCAAGAAAACAAATCTAATGCCTTTTTGTACAGAGGAATAAAAGGTTCAATTACATAGTCTAAATACAGATCCTTGTTAAATCAGGTAATTTACACCTCTGTTGAAAATTGAGCCTCAAACACTAATTCCTCAAATGAGGCCTGTGTGCTGAATCTCTGACATTTACTCCAGTGCCCTGGTGTCCCAAGTCCATCCCTGCACTGATGTTTCCCATTCCTGCATACAGCATTTCTGAGCTGCACTAACCAGAAGGATTTTCTTAGAAATGCAATTCTAATAACTTTGAGTACGGAACTGAAGTCACTTTGGTTCATCTATTATAGATCCTCATTTAGTAATGGATATCTAAGTCTCTTCAAAGATTTTCCACCAACCAAGTTAGATGGTTTCCCTTAGATCCACATCCCAAGAAAAGAGGGAGCACACAGCTCACTACAGACACCTACTAAACAATGCTGACATTCCAGTTTTAAAGAGGATACTGGTTTTAAAAAAATACAATACACCAAAGACAAAAGCATGCTCCAAGTCGTTTCTATAAACAGACTAAAGGAAGGTATAACATTCAGGCTCTTGAAATGAAAACATGAGGTAATTTCCTCAGATCATCAGAGATGTATCTCAGCGTGCTGCAAAAAATCCCAAGTGCAACATTACAGATGTGAACTCAGCCAATCATCTTAAAACTTCACCTTAAGACTTCTCTTACCATTTGAAATCGATGATATTAACTACTTTAACTTCTCATCTTACAGAACTGGAAAAAATAAGAAGTTCATTAGCCAAGTAGTAAATATTGCTATTTCTGTAGATAACTGGTTTCCCTTTATTTGTACAGGCACATAGTCACTTTCATAGAGGGAGAGATTAAAAATAATACATTGATGCTTGCTAAAGACAGTAAGTGTGAAATACTGGGGAAAATCCCCATCTTTTTATTTTAAAGAGACTTGCTAAATTGCACCCAACCAACGACTCTCACAGAAGATTTGGAGATAAGCCAGGTAGTATCTGGAGCCTAAACCCACAGTCAGCTACTGAAAGGCTGAGTAACACCTACCCAGGGGCAGTGAGTACAGAGCTCAATTCTCCACTCTGACAACACAAGAAAGGAGTCAGTCTCCTCACACGCTGGCCCTGAATTCTGATCAATGAGTGGCAGAGTAATAATCGGCATCGAATAAATTTGAAGTCTCAAGGCCAAGAACCACTTCTTTCTAAAGTAAACACTGAGGTGATGAACAGAGGAGACTGCCCACACCTCAGCCCCTCCTGCCAGTCTATTTCTGGCTGGTTTATATGAAGTGGCTGCTCAGCAGGTGCTGTGCTGGGAGTTCCTTCGAGCAGCAATGGTATGAAATTGTCTTGATTCTTGTTAGTCCCACTGCTGCCCACAGGCACTTCAGTGGCAGCAGCAAACACCGACAAGTCTGGGCAGTTTTCCTTCTGGTACTATTTGGGAAACCTCAGGCATCAGCAAGTAGCTGTCTGTGTACAAACCCCACAGAATGAGAAGGGCTTGCCTCATATTTGAGAGATTATTTAGAAATGTAATTTCCATTTACAGGAAAGCTCCGTTTTTACAGCTACGATAACTAAAAGTTAATTTAAAACTGACACGATGTGTCATTGCATTCTCTCCTTTCATCAAGAACTTAATGATTTGAGGTTTTTGACATTATAATCCCCACAGGGGTCAAGAGCAAACTTACATTTTTGGGGAGATGAATGTATTATGACTTTAGTTTAAATAGTCTTACACAGTTCAATTATTTAAATATGATAAAAGAAAAATCCCTGTATTGCAGTGGCAAGACTAAATACATTTTTAGGACCTCAAAATCAACTCCTGAAAATTAGAGCAGAGAACATTCCAGAAGCACTGGAGAATTTAGAAGTGGTTTTCTTCAGAAAGAATTACTACACTCCTGATTTCCTTTTATAGCCTTAATAAGCCACAGTCAGAAAAACAGAAAAAAATCCAGCTACTCAAAACACAATTTAAATTCTCCAATTAAAAAAAAACAAAGAAAAACACAAAACAAAAAAGGCTTTATAAGGAAACTATTAACCACTGAAAGTATCCTTCCCCCAAAAAAAACTTAGCTGAGGAAATAAAGACCCGTGTCAGTGCTACAACTCTGACCTAAGACATGGCATATTTTTTCCTCCCTGGTGATACACTGACATTGATTTGAAAACAAGGTAATGAATAATTTATTTCTTCTGCAATAAAGTTTGTCTACTCAAATCCCCCGAAATAAATCACATGAAATGGTAAGGCAAACAGGGCAAAGGAAACACATCAGATGGTCATCAATATATTACTTCTAATTTCAGGTGATACTAGTTCCTTACATCTGCACCACAGTTATTATGTTGTCCACTAAGCAACACAAATGACTCAGTCTGCTTGGTGGAAGCACACACAGGAAAGAGCAGAACTGCAAAGGGACTAAATTCACTACAGTAAATACAGAGTTAAAAAAAATGGTTTCAGTTCCCAGCACTGAAAGAGGCCAAACAACAGATTAACTATTACGCCTTTAGCTCAAAGTAACAGCTTGAACATTTAATTTTTTCTACAATTTAACTAGTTATAAAACGTTAATTGGATGGGAAATTAATACAGACACAATGATGTCAGGTAAATGCAACAGACCACAGAGATAAAATGCCATTCAACAACAAAATCCATTCAATTATACACTTTTTTTCAATAGTGCTGGACTACTAAAAGATAGCTAAAAAGGTAAGGCATTTTATTGGCATTATAGGATGGCAGTTAGCGACGGAAACTGTGAGTATTCCAAAAGTGAAGACAAAGGTCTGAGTTTCCTTTGTTCCATTCACTGTGAGCGGGCGGTGCAGCCCCACTCTGGGGGAAGGCTGCCCTCCTGCGTTCACTGCCAGGGCAGGAGGGGCGGTCCCTGCAGCTGCGAGCGCTTCAAGCTGCCTGTTCCGTTTATTTTATTTTTTAATTTATTTAAAATAATCACACTACTGATTCAGAGAGTGGAATCAGCCCACCAAATGTTTGCACAGAACTACAGGACTGGTGCCCAGCAGGCCTGCTCCTGGTGCTCCCACAGAAGGTGGTGATGCTCTCTCTGCTTGGCACCAGGCCTGGAGAGCCATTCTGGGCTTGCGAATGGCGGCGCCGCTCGCAGCTGCTCTTTGTTCCTAACAGGGGCTGCTTATTAAAAGCTCCTAAATTGCTTGATGAAGTCCTAAAGGAATAAAATGCTTGTCAGACACCTTGTAATAAGGTTAGCTATACTTCAGACCAGCTCTTTGTGCTACTGCAGCTCTATGGCACCTGTCTGCAGAAAGGTACCAAAAAATCCACAAGTGTGAATCCATAATCCCCCACATTTCCTATGTCATATTGCTCCATGACAAGAATCCTGTAAGTGCTTTATAAATAATTGAAAGAACACTTGAAAAGCCAAGCTACACAGCAGTCTGTCCTGTAGGAAGTCAGACAGTGAGCTGGCAACAGGAGTGACTTCTAGATTCCTGCTTTTAACAATGTAATTTGGTAAATTAAAGCAACAAATGCTCTTAATTTGTTAGAATACTTGATATTCACTAACTACATTTGAAAACATTGAGGAAATCATCTCCTATTGAAAATTGCACCAAAGCAGTACAGATCTAGTGGGAAGGGAAAAGCTTTGCTTGTAACAGTATTCAACAAAACAAGAAAAGCACTTGAAAAGTCAAATGGGAATCTCTGAGAAAAATCTAGGTTTTGGACACCAGCAAATGTAAGTCTGCTATTGTGGTTCTTGTGGATAAAAAGCAGTATACAGGTCAGTAATTTTAAGATGCATGTAATTCTGAACTTGTGTGTGTGCACAGGCATGAGTGCATGCACGACATGCCTTGAGATAAATTTTATTCCAATTGACAAAAATGTATCACTGAGTGCTCCTTCAATTCCCTCAAAGGAAAACCATGACACTGAACTAACTTGTAAAAACCCCCACAACATTACTTACTTATAAAAGAACCTACACACACTTATACTTACAGGAGTGCCTAAACCAGTGTTTTCAAAAACACATGCCTTTGTTTTTACATCAGTATTTGCTTAAATTACTTAGAAATAAGAATCAACACCCAGTATGGGAATCCTAAGCCTTTCATCTATGCATGTTATCACAAAAACCCACTGCCTCTTTTTCCTCTACTAAAAATACGTTTTTACACTACCTTTAACAACTATTTCATTACTAAAACTCCCCCTTTTTGCACAGAACAGAAAAGGCATTTTGTCTTCAATTATAGGACAGCATCAAGACAAATAACAAAAAGGGAGGGAGGAAAAAAAAGGAAGCTACTCTGTGCATCTCAAGAGCATGCACTTGTTCAATCTTTACTTACAAGCCCAGATTACATTTTCCTCACATACTGCCTTATGATTTTTTCTTTGTTACTTTGGGGATCACCCACTTAGTTCTTTTTATAGTCTTCAACCACAAAAATTTCACAATTGTTACAAAGTGATGCTTTTCCTGTAATTGTACTTTTTCTTTGACTGGTTTAAGTAAACAAATAAATGGATTTATATGTATAAAAGGAGAGACACTTCCATGGGAATAAGCAAATGAACCATCCCTACTTTCTCTTGATTTCCCCATAATACAGATTTACTAACACTTCAAAACTGTCTCCATTTGAGACAGTCTTAATTTAGACCAAATAATCTGAGCATAGAAACATAATTGAAAGAATTTAAAACTTAAGCGTAATAATCTCCTTGGTGGAACTTTCAACACTGTTACAATTCGAGTTATTGTTTTCCCTCCTGGTAAAGAAGTAACACTTTTTCAAAGACAGAAGAAATGCTGTTTCCCCATGAGAATCATTACCAAAAAAAAATTTAAAAGAAAAATCGTTTATGTTAATTTTTCTGTTTCTGTACCTACATTATCAGTCTCTACCACTTGTTAAACAATGTCGAACACTACTTGGAAAATAGAAGAACTTGAATACAGCATCCAAATTAAATCAATTAACACATTGTGAGTAGACTATTTATAGTTTTCCTTTTTAAGAGACTAAGCATTAGTAAGAAGAGCTATGATAATTAAACTAGAGAGCAAGGGGAGTGTCCCAGCAAGAAGCTTTTGTAATACTCAATAAACTAAAGAAGCTAAACATGTCTGGATGTCCTCTTATAATGTTTTGTAATCTCAGAGTTTTATCAATTATAAAGAGAGNGGCAGTCATGACTAACTGTGTATTCCTTATGGCAATAATTTAATTATACAGAGTAAAACCACAGAGCTTTCAGCAAAGCTTCCTTAATTTACTAGATAATCCACTAGCAATTTCCTTATATGGCTGGA